>RJWT010009734.1:0-24874 GCA_004365215.1 Cuniculus paca | reverse complement strand
TTTTTTTAATAATTTTGTCTACTCATAATGACCCCAATCATCATGAAGAGCTTGTACAAATACATGATACATCTAATTCTTTCTTCTACCCCTTCCCCTCCACTCCCTCTTTGTTTGCACTAGCTCTTCTCCCAATTTTCAGAAGCTGTATTTTCTTTTTTTTTTTCTTTTAACTCTTTTATTTTAAATACCTTTTACCTTCCTTCCTCCCCAGCCCTTCTTTTAATGGCACTATGTTTGGTTATGATATTAGAAATCAATTTCAAGCATTGTGTTTTACTTCAAAATAACTTGGTAGTACACCTTAGGTACAATTTTTATTTATACTTATGAACATATTACGGCTAGTGAAATGGAACTCTAACAGCTTTTATTGCCAAAAGAAAAATTAAGTGTAGTGTTTAATAAACTATTTGAAATCTGCAACTCCTACCTTAACTCACTCTGAGTTCCATTATGTGTATCCATTGTATTCAACCTGTCTAGTTTAACATTTCTAATTGAGATACCTTCTTTTTTAGATTCTTTTGAAAATGTCTACATTCTTGTAAATGTCTATTCCTTGTAAATTTCTAGAACCATGAAAAATTACTTGCACAACTGGTCATGTTACTTCTCATTTTGGTGTTTTCTTTTAATATTTTCTTAACAAAAAGTACAAAAGATATTTATATCTGTAGAATCAGAAAAATTCCAAAACATGTAAATCAAATAGTTTTCACTTTTTAGAGAGTCAACTGTCTTTCAGTTGAAACTATGTTTGTATTTTCACCTGAGCAAATAATTTCACAATCTCAAGGCTATCAGACTTCATTTTAAAGAATAGGTATTTTGTGATAGTTTATAAAATTAATGAACAACTATTTTGTGATAGTTTATAAAAATAAAGAACTTCTATCAAAGTCACATCCAAATACTTCCTAGGGACAAAGTAACACTGAAAGAGTGTCCATTCTATTATTTATAATACTATATATTACTACTTGAATAAACAATAATTTTTTACCCTTTGCTGTATAAGATTTATTCATTTCTTTACATATAAAATGAGAACTGGGATGAGCTGACCATACAGCAAACTTTTAAATGAACTTTCAAAATTCTTCTATTGCATTTTCGACACTAAAATAATAAGAATATGTATGTCAATACCAATGAAGAATAAAAATATTAACATACACATACAGAAATTTAATCTCTAATTTAATTTTAGGAATTTTTCTGCACCATATTATCAATTAACAAACAAAAGTAGACTCTTGGGCCATTCCATTTATATGCATAAAATCTCATAGAGGCAAAAAAGATTTCTTGTAGTTTTGAGCTAACTGTACCTTTACTGATTTACTGTACCTTTGCTAATTGTACCTTTACTGATTCAAATTCCTTTATTCAGAAATGACCGTCTTCCTAGTGAGTGTCCAACGCTGCTTTAAGTGCTGATCTGCATGATTTAGCACTCATGTGTTGCCTGTGAAGAGAAGCCTGGGTCAACTGTCCAGTTTCATTTTATCTTTGAAACATATAATATCTATTCACTGAAAGATGATACCAAAAAGCACAACTCAGAAAATCCTACAAATGAGAAGATTGATCATTCCTGGAATACTACGTGACAGTCTAACTACTCATTTTAGAAAGACTAAGTGAGGATAACTTGTACTCTATCCTAAAATATTATACAATAGACTCATTCTCCATGTGTACAATAGATTTGACATTTGCTGGGAATTAGGGGACAGGAGAGGTGAAAGAATTCTTAACTATGTCTGCTCATATTTAACTACCCTAAGGCACTTTAATTCTTGTCCATCCTTTATTCTAGTAAAACTGTCACTGAGCCAAAAGATATATCTGTGTAAAGATCTCTGTACTGTCAAAAAGTAAAGCTAAGCGGTGAAGCTTATGGGACTGTGTGTCAGTTCTCTGCTTGAATTATAGTTATTTCACTAACTAGTTATCTTTTTCACATCTATTGTGACTAGAGAATGAGATGTAGCAGCAATCTTTGTGCGATGCCATTTGTAAACTAAATTTATGTTGTAGATTTGCATGCTAAGTGCCTCTCTGGTAAGAGGCGCCTTCAAAGACAGCATGTTTATGCCACCATTTGTGCTTAAATTGGAATTTGAAAGCAGACCCAAGTTAAACATGAAAATGATTTTTTTATATTTTTGTCTCAGCCAAATATGGACTCTTTACTTAAGATTAAAGTTACTACTTTTTGGTTTTGTTTTGGTTTTTAGATTTTTGAATTTATTGACAACATGATCCATGCATATTTTTAATGAGCTTTTGTTTTGTTTTGTTTGTTTGTTTGTTTGTTTGTTTGTTTTTAGTCAGCTCTTCTCAACTGTGTAGGTGGTTTAGAAAGTTTTCTTTGTTTTGGTGTTATTACAAAAGGTAAATACTTAAAATTCATGATTGCTTTAAGTTACAAATTCTAGAGTTTAAAAGAAGCTTCAACAGATAATTTAGTGCATATATATATATATATATATATTTATGTATGTGTATATTTACATGCACCATATAGTTATTAAATCCAAAACTAATCTGACTGCGTAAATTATAAATATCTTTGCCAGAAAGCTTCGTCTTAACACAGCTGGTTGCTGAGCATGTCCTGGAGCCCAGGTCCATGTGTGCCTTGCAGGTGCAGAGAAGCACATGTGCTCAGGTTTTACCTCTGTGGGGGAGAGGGGAGAACAGCACACAGAGAACAAGCTGGAAAAATCAAACTGCGAGGACAAACCAACATGAAGACATGCACGTTGAAAGTTTAGTCCCACTTTTCTGGATCACTTAATCCCTCATCTGTGAAAGAAAGAGTGTGTGACTTGCCTGATTTACAGGGCAATAAAACGTGAGTCACAACTTTCTGGCTAGGGACCAAAGCTAAAATCTTGAGCTCTGAGTGCACCAATGACCTTGGTTTGGAGTTCTCTGACTTCGAGACTGTAGCTCATTTTGTGGGGGCTCGTAAGCTGCAGGACACATCCTACCACTGCTTTACGCTCCTGAGAAGAATCCCGGGGGAAGCCTTTAAAAGAAGTTTTAAATTGCAAAATTAAATCATAAGTATTTTTAAAGTAAAAGGGAAAATAAATAAAAGATGAAATCTCTACTTTTTTTTTAATAACACGTTTCTTTTCCAAGAGGTAATTACTATCAACTGTAGGATTTTCATATATTTTTTAAATAGTAGAATAAACACACAAAGGAGTGGTGTGAAATTTTTTTTCTTTCTTTCATTTTTTTTTTGTTAGATGGTTTTCTTAAATTGGTGAATAATACATATCTATTTGTCAATGCTAGGTACTCAAATATTCTGAAATGTATACAGGAAAAATCTCTTCAGTATGTTTTTTCCTGAAATCTCCAATGTTATGTAAACTAATATAGTCTCTTCATTAAAATATTGTTGTAGGTTGAATTATGTCCTTCAAAAAGGTCCTGAAATCCTTACCCCAGAAACTGTGACTGTGACTTTGTTTAGAAATGAGTTTTTGTAAAGATAGAATCACTAGGGACACACATAAATTATAACTGATATTCCTGGTGTTTTTATAAAAGGAAAATTTGGACATAAGGACAGTGATGGATAGAGGGAAGATGTGAAGACACGGTCTTCCTCAAGCCAAGAAATGCCTGGAATGATCAGAAGTGGAAGAGAGGTGCAGCACACATTCTTCCTCACAATTCTCAGAAGGAACACAGCCTCTCCACACCTTGATTTTGCTCTTGTAGCCTCTAGAACTACTGATTAATAAGTTTGTTATGTAGGCTGCCTATACGGTGGTGTTTGTTTACAGTGTCTCCAGGGTATACTCACATACATAACCTGGTCACTTTAATTCTAGTCATAGTCATAAAATGTGACCGGAAATATTGTGCTGACTCCATTCCTATCATCAGATTGTTCACAGATTATTTTACACACTAAGAGATCACTCAAGTGTATGCATTTTAGGCCTCTGATTACTATGGTAAGTGACTTTGGGAATTTGAATGCAAGAATTGACGTGGCGCCAGCAAAGCTTTAGATGGATTTAAGGAAATATCTTTGTGTATACTGCACATAGACTCCATAGAAGACTCTTCACTAGATGAACAAAACGAAACAAAACAAAACAATTTTTTTTATTTGATAGGATTGTTTTCCTTTGGATGATTCCCTAGGACTATTTGTAGGAAAAGTAGAAGTGGAGCCCTGGCAGATAACCTTTTTAAAGTTTCTTGTAGTCTAGAGGCATTCAAAAGACATTTGCAGCAAGAAGGAAAAGGAAAATGAGATCCTTGTCTGTGTACTTCCCTTTGCACAGCTGATTGAATCAGTAAAAATTCCAGGCAACCTGTCTGGAGCCTGCGTATTGGCATCTCACACTGAGGTTGAAGGTCCAGAGTAAATCCATTCTTGGACTGTAGAAGGTCTTTATTTATCTTTGCCTGTGTCTTTTAATCAATAAAGATCAGGTGCCCCACACTTTCTGTTTGAAAGTGACTTCTTTTTCCTTTTTGTCTGCCAATCTTAAATAGAATATGGAGAAATATTCAAGAATGAATTTGTACAGAAAAAAGTGAAATGATTTTTTCTTAATTTAATTTTAATGTCCCATTGTTTAGGAAAAGCTATTGTTTTAAGAGCTTTGTAGCAGTTTGATGTGGTCCCGCTTGCATCCCCAAATCCTTTTCCTAAAGTCCTTATTGGTGATAAAGTATTTCCTTCAATGCATCCATCAACAGGGAGATCCTGAATTTGCCCCAACTACTTTACATCAGTTTGGAAAGTATGAAGCTCACTCATACTGTGGAAATAAGTGCATTGTTTTCATAAGACATATCATTAATTTAGGAACTGTCACTGGTCCTCCATGTTTTATTCTTGGTCAAGTAAAATTATAAGCTATTTGTAAACATTCAGACATCTTCAGTGATTAACAAATGAAATAAAAGGAAAAGCGATGCTGGCTTCTGCATTGTCTTGATCTAAATTCCTCAACACTCCTTTTCAGTTTGTGAAAACACTCAGATCAACCTTCATTATGCAAAGATTTTCTGCAGGTATATGAAGCATTTATTCATGAAAAATGGACTTCGAAATGAAAAGACACTCACAGGTTTAGCATAGAAAAAGCCACCATGTCAAGAATAAAAATGAGATAAACAACTGAATTCATAGAAATACAGTAAGATTTGTAATTTGTTTTGTCTCTTTCTAAAGTGATGAAATTTATAATGAAATTTATCTTGATATTGACTATGTTTCTGCTTTCCAAAGTATGTATATTATATTATTGACATAGAATTATAATAAGCTATCCAAATAGTATGAGTTCATTATGAATTGTATTATTAAATAGCTATGGAGCCAGGAATACAGCTGGCAAGCACAAGGTTCTGAGTTCAATTTCCAGCACAAAACACATACACACAAAATAAATAGGTATACAGAAATAATGAAACCTAATATTAGGCATGAAATAATTATACAAAAATCCCATGACTTTTATTTAACCAGCTTCTAATCCATTGGCTGGTTTATTTAGAATAATATTAATGTGTACATGCACAAAAGTTTTCATGTAAAACACAATTTCAAATTAAATTTGCATTTTACAAGAGGTGAAAAAATACATATAGTGTTCAGAAAATGATCATTTAAATAGTTTTACATGTTATTCTCCTAATATTTTAAGACATTTAAATATCACCAAAATACTTATACTTTTAAAGCAATGAGTAATTTTCAGAGTATTCAACATATCTAAATGTATTCACTCAGATTAATAATATATAACTAAGAATGAAAATGGGGAAAGGAAAATTAAAGGAGGAAAGGGAGGTATGTGAAGGAAATTTTCAAAAAAGGAAGCAAACCGTATTATGTATATGTACTCACTCTCCAAGATGATTACAAAATGCATGTAATACCAACATGTACTAACAAAAAAAGAAGCTAAAAATTAAATGAAAATTCAAAAATATCAAAATGTTAAGATATATGTAAAAAGTATATGTGCTAGAAACACAGACTTCAAAGATTAGATGGTTAGATAGATAGATAGTTATATATTTATATTGTAGTGAGTCTTCATACTTTCAGCACCCAGTCTCCAACAGATGAAACTAAATTATTAATTTCTTTTTTATATCCTCTGAAATTTCCCAAAAACATATTCCAGTTCCTAAGTAGATGTAAAGAAAATGCAAAGAGATAAGTTCATAGGTAGCTAGTTTTTGTTCTTTTTCACTGTGTATCTTTCTCTGTAATTGATATTTGTTTCACCGAAGAGCTTTAAGATTCTAATACTAGCATAAAGAATTCAACTTTACTCTTCTAAACTGAAGTTGTATCAGTGCATCATTTCTATATAGATGCAAATGTGCATGATTGCTTCAAACAATATCGCAAAGAACATTCTTATACATGTATCTTCTCATTCTTGTATTCAAATATATGAACAAGTGTAGTGCTTAAGTCACAATTCTGGGGGTTGGGCTTCCCTGTGCGCCCTTAAAAGAGTTTCTTTGGATGTGTTGAACTTTCTATACTCTACGAGTCCTGCAGTATTACGTGAAAGGCCAGGCTTTGTTTTGTGCATTTGAAATTTTCCAAATCTACCAAAGCACTCAAACAGAAATTTATGAGTAAATTGCCTTGTGGCACATAGGAAAAAACACCCATGCATAGAAGTGCTCATTTTTAAGTTACTCATACCAAGTCAAAAAGGAAGTTAGGTTATTAATACTTTCACAAGTAATAAAACCAGTGGAATATTAATTGTATATAATTTATCATGAAATAGATGAAATGCAAGTGAAAAATCAGAATTTTTTTTCCAGTTTCGGCTGTCTGCATTTTCTATGAAGAAAACACTGTTACACTACTACAAGAATTAATTTTTGGTTTCTGGAAAAATGCACTTAATCCTAGTTATTTAACAATTGTAGTTAAAATCTTTTTAAGATCCACTTTCTATTTTCATGTTATTTAATATATTTTCTTTTATAGTCTCATTTTTAGTATATTCTCATATTATTTCAAATCTTTTAACTTGAGTTTCTCATATTTTGGATAATTTTTTCTGTTGTAGTTTATGTTTTCATTTTTTTCTTTATTCTTTCTTGGAAAAGAACAATAACCAAATATGAAATAGTATTTTGAACTTTTCATTCTTTAAACATTTAGTACATTTATAATTACCATATAGACCAGACTATTTTAGAGAGTGCTTTGTTTCTTAGCTGTTTTGATAAGATTTGTTTTTCTGTAAAACGAGTTGTATTGTCCAACCCCTCAGGAACTCTGTGACTTGTGGATATAGAATTATCATTAATTAATTAATTCCATGGTGAAAAATCATGGATGTGAAAATTATGCAGGAAAACATCTAAAGTTTTACAACTGACTATGTAAGGAGCATGGTTGGGGAGATGAGTGAGCAATTCCTATTTGCCCATTTTTTCAGATCCTCACTTATGAATCTAGTATATTTCTATTCTAGTTTTCAACACCACTCCATTTATGACTCTCCAGAAAAACAAATAAAAGAGAGAAATTGAGAAATGATCAAATTTCTTGTCCATTAAATCCAGGTCATCCTGATTGGTCTTCTACCTCTGCAAATCAGTCTCCTTTTAGAAGAATGCTGTTTCTAGATGCCCATTACTCATTTTCCTTAACAACATGTAAACTCATAAAAAGTTATTTGAAACCTTTAGAAAATAAAACAGAAGGGAACTCTGTTTTCATCTATTTTCAGCAGAAAATATACAGGATAATAAGAGTACAGTGTTTAATAGCAGACAAATTTTAGCTTAAACTCAGAAGATACAGCATTTAAGATGTTCTATCACCTTATAAAATTCCTTGATGCTTCCAGTTTTTCTTTTGTCATATATATGATGGTGATGATGGTACATCTCTTGACTGTTTTGAGTATTAAATGAGACAATGCGTCTGATTACTCTAGATGGTCAGTGAATGTTAGTATCTCTTTTTTTTCTTCAAGGAATACTTGGAGAAATTTTAATGATGTATTCTCTTTTTTTTCTTTTTTTTTTTTTTTGCGGCGCCAGGTATTGAACTCACGACCTCGCGCTTGCCAGGCAGGCGCTTAGGCCACTGAGCCAAATCCCTGGCCCTAATGATGTATTCTTAATCTGCAGTAATAAAATTAAGACATTCAGGGTCATTGTTAATCTAAAATTGTAGAATAGCTACACTCATGGAATTGGTGTGCATCTGGTTCTAAACCAAATTGAATTGAGTTATGTATCAAAGAGCTGCAAGACCTCGTGAGTCACTAGACAGGACACAGGATATAGTTATATTTTGCCCATATTTACTACAGCAAATGAAGACAGTGACATTAGCCAAGAGAACAGCTATATGAATCAAGTCCAGAGAAAACTAGGAGCAAGTTTCTAAGAATCTTCTACCACTTGCCAGACAGAAGACACTTAATTCAGTGAATTCACTTAAGGCAATAAATTGGAACAAAAAGTGCAAAATGTTTACTGGGAATAACATTGACTGAGACTAAAAATTCCAATTTTTTTATCCTGTGCAGTAGGCACTTTAGTTGAGTGCATTCCAAGTTTTCAGGCTGTGCAAATATAAGCAGGTAATCAATACAACCTATATAGCTTACACAGTTTAGACTCAATGTATTTCTCTTATCATTTGGAAAATTTGTATCAACTAAAGAAACGTTTGCCATTGAGTTCCTGAATACTTGCCACATGTTACCCTTGCAAGCAGCCTTTTCTATGAATAGCAGTCTCAAGTATAGTATGTTAATTTGTCTCTGTAAATATTGTATCCAACAGCAACCAAGAAGAATTTGGTGAAAAATTCAACTATGAAATGTACAGCCAGTCTGCAACACATCCACCATTCAAAAGTTGTGGTACACTCAACACGATGTTGCCCAAGAGCAAGTGCTCCAAATCCTTCAGATGCATCGAAAAAACTTTGACAAGTCGAGTTTTAAAACTTTTACTAACTCATGATCTAGTACTTTTACAGCTGCCATTTGATTATTAGTCAGTAGCAGAAAATCAGATCCAGCAGAGAAAATGTCCTGACTCTACATTAGCTAATAAACACAATACCGAATGAAAGAGTCCACAAAAGCAAAACCAATAAAGAACAAACATTACAATATACCTTTTCTTTCAAATTACGGACTTTTTCCTATTTCTTAAATTTTCAACAAAATATTTATGATTTTCGAATTATATTCTGTATTCCCTTGAGCATTGGTTACTGTAATGTCCTCATACTTTTCTAAGAATTTCTGATATTATTTGATAGTCTACTGTTACACTACTTTGATAATTAGGAAATATGCTTTTTCCTTTAAGAGAATAAAAGCTTGAATTATTTTTCTTATTGCCATTATTAATCATTAGAAGAAGCTCATATTTGTAAGAAAGTGGAAAATGTCCAAAATTCTTTGCTCTTTTCTTCTCACAAAAACTCTTTCAGTAACAACAAACAATTGCCTACCAGTTTTTTTTTTCAGATTAATTGAATTGGTAACAATGATAAAAAGCAAAAAATATTTGAGGCTATTGTCCCTTTCCCTCCACTTACATATTTTAGGACATGAATGATTATTTTTACAGAGTGAAATACTCAGGATAACAGTTGTTTTGCTTTCCTATCCTGAAAAGGAGCTGTGCCTTTTAGGGGAATTTTTTTTTCTCCATATTTTAAGGATGAAGAAACTGAGGTACTGGTCATTCCCCGGGTATGTAGTTCAGGAGTCCCAGCAAATCCAAACAGCAGCACTGTGGCTGTTTTAGCCTAATAATAGTTGTAATGTTTTTATAAGTACGTTTCTACGTGCAGGTGAAGGAAGACAATGTGCACTTCACCAGGTGTGGTGTTTCACACCTTATTCCAGATTCCAGGGAGCTGAGGCAGGAAGACTGCCAGTTGGAGCCCAGCTTGGGCAACTTAGTAACTTAGTGAGAATTTACTTCAAAGTAAAAATGATAAGAGTGGATGCGTTCAATAGCCAGAGATATATCCCTAATAGAGATTTTATATATTCCTACAGATGTTTATTGGTTAAAATATTTTAAAATTATTTTACAAAATGTTCATGATCACTGAACTGTTAAATCATTTCAAGCAAAAACGTATTTTGGAAACTTAGGTCAATACTGTTGTAACAAAAGCAAGTTTACTGGAAAAGAGAATAAAATGCTCCTCGCCAGAGGCTGACTCGTGATGAATTTGGAGAGATTTTGATCAAAAGATGCAAAAATAAAGTTAGATGGGAGGAATATGTTCAAGAGATCTGTACAACATCATGCTGACTGCAGTAAACAACAACAGATCGTATATTCGAAAAGTGCCAGGAAAATAGAATTAAGTCCTTTCACTAGATGCACATATAAAATATATGTATGTGAAGTAATGCATATGTTAAGTAGAATATTCTAACTACTCTATGATGCAATGCAAATACAAAACCTAAGGTTTTACACCATTCATGTAATGTTTACTTGTTAAGGAAAAAAAACCCAAACTTGCTCATTTAAAGTATTCAACAAAATGTTTCTTGTTTCCTTCCTAAACTATAAATAAAAACTAGCATTCTAGTTTAGTGCTTCTACTTATTAAATAAAGAATAGAATTGATTTTCAGAAAGAAAGGAAATTACCCCCCATGGTAATTACAAAGATTACATATATTTTTATCTTTAAGTATACACTTCATAAGTTTCATCTTCAAGTCATATTTATTTTACCTGTTGAAAAAAAGTAGTAACATAGTCCTTAGTGAAATTGGCTATAGTCCATGGAATCTAGAGCAGGGACTTACAGATTTGTTAAATAGTTTTATTAAATATTTCGGTAGTAAAACATGTT
Source organism: Cuniculus paca (assembly GCA_004365215.1). Classification (NCBI taxonomy): domain Eukaryota; kingdom Metazoa; phylum Chordata; class Mammalia; order Rodentia; family Cuniculidae; genus Cuniculus; species Cuniculus paca. The sequence goes on along the minus strand of RJWT010009734.1, from coordinate 13,984 downwards.
TAGACCTCCGGATTCGGATAATAGTTATAACTACTCAACATTGCTATTCTACATGATATGCAATATGCAAATAACTAAATATTATTATTATGTTCTCATAGATTTTATTGATGGATGCTAAAATTTGAATTTCATATACTTTTCACAGATTACTAGATTTTATTCTTATTTTGATTTTTTTAGCCATTAACAGTTATTCCCAGCTCAAAGACATTACAAATCTAAGCACTTGACAAGATTCTTTTTAAGTCTCCAATCTGTGTGATGAGAAACTTTGAAGAGTAATTTATAATTGCTTTATTTTCCTGAGGACTTTTTTTTCTTCAGTTATAGTTTTTGATCATAACGACATGAAACAGACATTGTATAGTCTCATCTACCTCCTAGTGCCTTAAGAAAGGCTGAAAAGTGGACATAACCTATTTCCCACATACATGTCCAAATAATCACAAAACCATGCCTTGCATTAATAAAAATATTTGTAATTTGACCCATAATACTTTTCAATTACTAGAATTACTTGCTAGCAGTAAAATATTTTCTAAGGCAAAATCAATTTTTAATTTATACCATTTGTAAAATAGTCTTTTTTTTTTTTCAATTTGATGATTTACATCAGATCTTATATAGCTGTAGTCAGGAATGACTGTATCCATACACAAGCTAATACAGACATCCTCCCCATTTTATGGGGCAGTAACTGATACTCAGTGATGGTTTGTAATTTCTATGGTCTACAGGACCTCCATGCACCTCTGTTCTGACTCCAAGATATCCTTTTGCTTAAAACAGCTAACATTTAATTGACTGTTTTAATAAAGAGGGGGCAGTTGTCAATCTCTCTGATCTTTTACAACAGTGACTGCTTTATAATCTAGGAACCAAATGTTTTTAAAGGCGCTAAACTTCTTATACTAAACCAGTGATTAATTTTTCTTGTTTTAATAATGATAACATTTAGAATATCATATGATCAAGAGCCTTATCTAACATAATTCAATAAGTACTATCCCACTCCAAAAAAAATGGAATTTAACGGTTTAGTTAACATATTCATCCTCATTGTGGAAGATAATAAATATTCTGCTAGGATTTTGAAATATTAAAAATAAGCCACATTGTTCCTAATTCTATTTCCATAGAATCCATTTTCAGATCAATTGTAATTGTCCTAATTTTATGTAAGCAAATTAAGAGCATTAGGCTCAGTTTTGGATATAACATGGGATGAGAAATCTTTTGTAGTAGAAGATGAAATCATCTTGCAGTAGGAGATGAAAGTTGTAGGTCGTACAGAAGCAAATATTGACAGTGCTTGTGTCAGAGGAATGTCAAATCCAAGTAATTTTTATGCAATCATATAGAACCAGAAATGCATTTATAATATTCATTTTAGTAGTAATCGACATAGGAATTCCTTACAGTATCATTGAAAATTAATCATGCATCCTGTTCTTAAGCATATTGAATCCAGAATGGTCATGTTTAATGCCAATTCTAATTATTAAATTATTTGCTTCAATTCCATGTAAGTCTGTGGTCCTGAAACTTTCACTGGTTGGATTCTACTTCGCCTTTCTCAGTCATTTTGCTCAGAACTATCTTTTCTTGAATACAAAGTTGCTTTTGTTCTTCTTAGTAGGATAGAATTTCTGTTTTAATCATAATTGTAGCTGGTATTTTAAGGGCATAGTATTTGCCAAGCATTATTCTACATGCTTATATAATAATGTAAAACAGATTTTTGAGATAGGCTGTTTTTCTATTTATATTTTCATAAAGAAGAAGCTTAGTTATTAAGTTTAGCATTTACAGCAAAGGCACATAGATAGTAAATTACAGAAAGGTTTGGTAGTTGAAACAGTATCTTTAGGTACTGAGGAGACACAGTTTAAACACAGACTATATAGAGTTATGTTAATATATTTATATTGGTGCCATATGAAATACCTAGCCATTGGATCATCACCTTATAAATTTAAAGAGAACTTTCCTAGAATCAAAGAAATATTGTTATGTTAAATATTCTCTTTCTTAACACTTTGGAATTCCATTCAGAAGAAAAAAAAAAAACTGCACAATCTTTAAAGGTTGGCAAGATTGCCTTTTCCATCACATCCTGCTAGCAAAGAGCCATTAGGAATAGGAAACCCTCTATAATGCTGTCTTACAAAAAGTAGTCATAGTGAAGAAGTTATTGTGAACAAAACCAGCTTATTTTCACCAGGCACATGAAGAAGTGACAGTCACATGAGTCATCGACTCACTCATATAAAATTATATAGAGATATACTCAGAAAAAGTATTTAAATTAGATGCCATTTTCTGCTCAATAGTTATTAAGCAAAGAGATGTCCCTTTATGGGTTTTCAGAGAACATCTTACGATGAATTATCATCTTAGCTCATGCTCTCTATTTTAGATACTAAAATGATTAAGGCTTTGTTTTTGTTTCCCACAGCAAGTATGGTAGAAAAACTGAATTGAGCTCTGTATTTTATTCAGAACTCTACCATACTTCATTTCTTCTAAATATTATTACCATCATAAAACACTGTAAATGTAGAAGCCATGGAGTCAAAACTTACAAAGGATGCTTTTGGGTGTCCCAAAGGAAAATTAATGTCTTTCAAATAATTTTGAAGTCTCTTTTAGTAGAAGTCATGTTAACCAGATTAAAAAATGAGAGAGCTACACAACTCTGCCACTAACTTACCTCTTTTTCTTCATTTGGTAAAGTGAAAGAGCACAATTAAAAGTGCAGTGTTTCCACTTATTCCTTAAGTTGTTTAGAAAAGAGTGGTGAGATAAATATTGTTATTTGCTTCTGTTTTCTAAAGGAGTGAAGAGCAAAACTGAAATAACAGTTGAAACTTTTAAACTGCTCAATTGTCTGCAATGTAGTTGACAGTTGTAGGTTTCATTAGAACTTGAGACTCCATGCCTTTGACCTTGGGACACTGATGAGGTGGAAATGTATGTGTTAAAACAGTGTCGTTTTGTGTCCCGTGTCTTTCTCCACAGACACCAGACTTACATGAAAACAAAAATCAACATAACTCTGAATAATTTTGTTTCAAGTGACTGATTTTTTCTTCTTTATTAAGAAGCATCTTGCACTACTAAAACATGAGAGCACTATCGTAACTATTGTTTTGACTACAAAGTATTCGTCAGAACACAGGGTGATTAATGATCCCAATATTCCTGTCCTGTTCGCTAGATTAAATTTAGCATATTTGCTGCAGGAGGTCTCTGTACACATGGAAAGAAATCAAATTAATAATTAAATACACCAGCTACCTGGTGGTCTCTTTTATCTTAATTTGTTTGGGGTCAGGCCTGCACATTCCAACTGAAAACTCCTTTTCAGGGACCCTTGTCTGATAATCAGGGAGTGGAGGGTAGGCAAGCATGAAGAGATGAATCTGCCTATTCACAATAAAGGCTGTAGTGAGAAGCATCCTTGGGTGAAAGTGTGATAGAAGGTGTATTTTGAGATGACATTTTGTATACTTTTATACTTTTCCTTTGCATAATATAAATTCACTGTACGTATTTATTCTTGGCAAGGGGATGTGGGTGGAGTGAAAAAGCCAGGACAAAGCTAAAGTTTTCTCCCCAGATGTGACCCACCCCGCTGGGTCGGTCAATGTAATACAGCTATCTGTGGTAATGTAGAGTCTGGTGCTATGCCATTCCTTGCCTGGTGCTGAAGAGAAACTCTCCCCATATGTGGACCTAAATGAATGTACACAAATGTGATCATTGCAACAGCAGCTGAGGGTTATGTGTGTTAGCAGTGTATTTAATTACAGCATTCAGTTTTTCAAATTCTTTAATTCTCGAATAAACTTCTTTTGCATTAATTTGTTGGAATAAAATTGTTTTTAATTGATTTATTTGTTTTACTTATTTAATGTCTTCTGGAGGGCAGATATGGCCAGGGTATAGCTTTTAGACTGTACCTCTATAGAATACTTAAAGGCAGTGGGAAATTTATTTTTGTCAAACAGACTCTGGATTTCACAAATGATACATGCGGAGTAGTGACTGGTGCTCACTGTAGCATTTAACTGCTTTTTTCTTGTGAGATTCTATTTCATTTTAAAACAATTGTATTCATGAGGGAATTACACTGTGAGGTTACATTTGGATTGGTTCTACTCAGTAAAGTGACATAAAAGGAAGAGCCAAGATAGTCAACGAATTTCTAAGAAGGCAAGTTATTAGTGTTCTTGCTCTACAGTGTGCCTAAAGTTTTGGTGCTGTTTTCATAGGTTTTATACTATCATGAGAACACATTCGAAGGTGATCGTCTGAATTCATGGGCTAGTTTTTAAAACAATCTGAAAATTTACAGCATAAATTGCAATTATCTTTACCCTATACTAATTATGATTCTATAACTTGAAATTTCTGTAGGTGGTCAGAGTATTTTATTGATTTTGCTTTGTTTTCATAAAAAATAAGTCTGAATGAGTAGGAGATTCTTCAGAAAAGGTGTGAACACAATTTTCTACATTAGCGGCCAAATGAGAAACAGTCTTTGAATCAAAGTCTACATTAGTCAGCTTTCTCATCACTGAGACACAATAGTTGACACACACGGGTTAAAGAGGAGAGGTTTAATGTGGCTTACAGTTTGGGAGACTCGGCCCACAGTCAGCTGACTTGAAGAAAGACACATCAAGGTGGAAGCTCGTGGTCCAAGAAAGCTGCTCAGCTCATGGAAACCAGGTAGCAGAGAGAAGAGGGAAGGCTGGAGCAGCAAATACACCCTCCAAAGTACACTCCCAGGGACACATCTTTTCTGCTCGCTTCCCAGGGCCTAACAACACATTTAGCTAAGAACTCGTCAATGGGTCAGTCTCATAAGTATAGCACCCCATTACCTAATCACTTTCCAAAAGCATCACCTCTGAACACATGAGACTTTTGAAGGGTGTTTTAGACTCAAATTGTAACAAATTCTTTTTGTTTTAAAAGACAGTGGTATTACTAGTATTGCCATGATGATATGGTGTCTGCTTAACCATTTCAGCAATAGATTAAAACCACATTTGGGAGGTAAGCAATAGAAATTATAAAATAACACTCTGTGTTATTTTTCAGTAAACTGGCAATCTGATAGTAATTTGGTTTGTACTCAATTGCTGAAAAACAGGAATCACAGTAGCAATTCATAGTGGATTGCAGCAGTAATTATTGAGTCCTCTTGAATGAGTGTAATTTGAAACAATTCAGCACCTTCATAAAATTCCAAGAGGTGAGATAAGGCAAAATGGTAAATACAGAGAAGTTAAAACAATAAACAACATACTAGAGAAAATACAAAACACAGAAGCAATTATTTTTATTCTGAAGATGGAAACTTCTGAAAATTAATAATTTTCAAAATGTCACTTTGACTTTAAAGGATGTACTGTAAAATTAATTCCTAAACTCTTAAACAGTGCGATACAAAGTTTTTGGTGTATGAGCTCCATGGAACATTTATTATATACATGTTTTTCAGTGATCCTAAATTTGCAGAATATAAAAAAAAAGGACTAAGTGGATATCCCTATTGATAAACAATAGCAAAGACTGGCAGTGTTAAGACTAACACTGTAGAAATACTGGAATGAAAATACTCTATAAAGTATGGCTCATAACAATAAAACTACCTGCAAAGATATAAGCACAACTCATTTTCTTTTAGAATACTAACAATAAATTAACAAGTGCCACATTGAATCAAAATTTTATTTCATGGTGCCTAGTATTTCATCTTTAAACCTGGTAGGGATAACGTTGTTGGTATCTGTTTATTTTTGTTCAATATATTTCTATCAAAATCTTATGACTGAAATATAACCATACTGCTTAAAAGTTCTTCCCATCAAACAAAGGCTTATTTAAGGCACTATATCCTAAATTATATTTCAGTGACACATAGTCCTATACAGTGTCACACTAAAAAATAATTCTAAAGTAAGTTTCAGAAATGTTGTCTGTTAAAACTCCTTCCTGGAACCAATGGAAAAGAGCAATGTTCAGTAAGAAGTCCACTGTTTTCTTGTATTTTCCAGTCCCTTTGGGTGGTGGACTGTGATTGGTTCTGCCTGACAAGATATGAGCAGCACTGAAGTAGACATTAAGACAATAGGAAAATTCATGGCAATGGGACAAAGTTTCCAATATCTGAAAACGTTTTGTTCCCCCTTTTGCACCATGGTGACAGAGGATGCTTCATGATGCAGATAGTACAAGCTCCAGATGATGATAATAACATCTCCATCAGCCAAAAGTCTCTGTGGGACAGATGTGATTGCTGTCTCACAATGAGGCTGAAGTGTGAATAGCAAATAAACCACTATTCTGTTAAACACCTGCGAGTTCAGGGTTTAATATCAAAAGGTAATAAAGACAGTATTGGTCATACAAGTGCATGTGATGCATATTGTATGATAAAAGCTCTTAGATGTCATACAGTAAAGGAAATTCTTAAGCCGTTTCAGCCTCATATCCCAATCTTAAAATCTGATTATAGAAAGCTTTCCTTTCTTCCTTTTATTCCCCTTAGAATCTGTTCCTATCTGTTTGATCTGAGGTTTGGTAGAACCAGTTGGTGAAACTCTGACCTTATGTGCAACCTTGATTTTTTTTTTTTTTAATGTCAAAGTTCCTCTTTGTCTTTATGACACATCCATCACTTTGTAGGTTTACTCTCAGTAGGTAAGGGAGGGAGCAGTCTCTTCATTTACCAAATATTGCCTCCAGAGTTTTACAGTACATATTTATAAAGAGCTAAAACTGTGTGTCCATGTTTACATTTTCTTTTTTACTGGGCATTTAATGATTTTAATATTTTCTCATATTTCACCTTTTTCAGATAACATAGGTCATTTTCATTAAAATAATAATAGCCTTTTTGATAGAGACTCTTTTAATAGTTATTTTCTTATACTTCCAGTGTTTTCATATAAATAACACAGATACAAAAATATTTTTAAATATTTTCTCATAGAGTAAGCTAAACTTTTCTATCAAGATTTCATTCATATGTCTTATTTTTTTTATTAGTAGCATATGTTTGTGATATATAATAAGTATATTCATCTTGGAGAAAAATATATACATACAGAATTCACCAAAAAATGTACACACACTTAAGGAAAAGAAAAACATGTATGAATATTCTAATACTAAATTTAATGACACATCATGAGATTAATACATGCTGCCTTTGACCTCTATGATTAACAGAAGTGCTCAGAGTGGTGGGCATTAACTTCTAGATGTGTACCAGCACCGCAAACTGCTGCTTGGGTAACCTTGGTCATTGAGATTGCTCCAGGTACATTTCAGTTTCTTTTCTAAGGGCCTGGAAAGTAAGGGCTTGGGTTTTCTGTGATATACAGCATACTCTAAGGTTCCCCCATATGAAGGTAACAGCAAACCGCATCAAACTATTTTACTTTTCCTAAAGTACACGTACATTTTTTGGCAGACTCTCTATATATGTATATTGCATACTGACAACTTTAATGTAGAGTTGGAGCTGAATACTGAAAAAATGGGATCATTTTTTTCCAGATTGATAGACTTATCGACCATGGCTTATTTTTCCTGAAGTATGCATGTATATCCCACTTCATGTGTCCTTGCTTGTGTGCATGTGTGTGTGTGTCTGTCTGTGTGTCTGTGTGTATCTGTGAATGAATATGTGTGTGTAGTGCTGGGATTAAACCCAGGACCTTGCTCCTCTATCACTGAGCTATACCCTACTCCCATGAAATATGATCTAATTCCTCTAAAACCTAAAATTATTCCTATGGTTTAGCCCAATCCCTGAAATATTTTTCCTCTAGTTTATTCATGCTAGTTTTACATCACATTATTTAAACAATGAAAGATAATTTATGATCTCTGGGATTGTATTACATCTCCTTTTGAACCGCTTATTAAAAATAATATAGTAATTGTAATAAATAAATATAGTAATACATAAAATAGTGTAATGTACAGCTGATGGCTAGATTCTTTCACCACTGATACATGAATATTTTGCTTTTACTAGTGCACATATGGCTGCTCATATAAGAGGAATATTTGTCCTTTCTTTTTATGTCTCTTGTTTAAAATTACTTATTTTTTCAAAACTTTCTCTTCAGATTCAAGGACACACACTGAATTATGTTACCTTGTCTCTACTATATCATGCTTGTTATGAAGTACTTAATGGCTCACCTATTGACGCAAAAGCCACTGACTTCCTTGATATAAGTATAAAAATTGCTATTCTCTAGTTCTCACACAACTTTTGGAACCAATATCAGGTTTATTTCTGCCCTTGACTATAGATATATATCAAGGATCTTTTTTTTTTATTTTAAAGAGAATAGAATAAAACAAAACAAAGCAAAAGAAAACAGAATAGAGTCAAACGCAACATCGCATTTCAGAATAGAACACTTCAAGCAATACAAGTCTTCAAAGCATAACAACAGGAGATTAATAATGGGTATTATATCAAGGATCTTGCTTGACTTTTTCATTTGCCTTTATTTCTTTCCTCTAGGAACATATCTACTTCTTTAGCTGGAGCTAAATATTTCTAATTGACAACTGAAGACTACATGTCCTCTCCACAGTACACAGCATACATTAGCCACACATTTTCAGGGGCCCTAAATCACACCCCATCCGCACCCACATGCTTGCTTATTTCCTCAGTTTCAATGCTTGTATCTCCTACAAATCACCACAATGTAAAATTTCCTCCTTATTTCCACATACATCAAAATAGAGCAACTATGGTTAGCCATATAAATTCTGACTTGAGTGTGTTTTGGAAGTTATTTAACAAACCATCATTCTTAGCACTGTAGGCATAATAAGCATATGTTCTGGATCAATGAAAGTATCTCACATTCAAATTCTCTGTTTCATTGTGACACAGGCATTTTAAAACTTCCTTGACCTCTTCCTCTGCTGTTCAGAGTTTTGAAAATATGCACTTTCAGAATAAGAAGCTTGGGGAAGTAAAAGTAAATAATGATGAGTATGCTTCATTTAAATTGTGGTCAGTTAAAATTTATTAAATCTAACATTCATAAAGTGTATGAGAAATGGGACTTATCCATTAACTTCTCTCATAAGAAACTCTTATCCAAATTCTATTTGACATTCAATTTAAAATTCAAAAGATGTAATGAAAGTCCTTAAGGTAATGACTGTGAAATAGCAATATAGCCTGACATTTAATGAAGTGGATAGATATGTCTGTTACCTGAAGAGATGTGAAAATTCAAAGTCATGCTGAATAGATGGTCTGTGCATATATCTTTTATCAGACTCTCAGGAGGAAGTTATCTCTATCTTCACCAAAATAGTACCTCTATGCAAATATTTCACAATTTCATATTGTTTTAAAATTTAATAATAATGAAAGCACTAAAGTGACTTAGTAGATTAATATTTTGTCCATATTTTATAAAACCATAATCCCAGAGAGCCTATGTTTTATTTGTGGTAATATAAGTAGATTCCTATTTCTGATTCAGTTATAATTATTATATCATATCAATATCACCTGCAGTTAATGGAAAAACTCCATATTGGGATTTGAGACAGAGATGACAAGTCAGTGAGTTAACATTTTGATTACCAAACACCTAAGGTGATAGTTTATTGCACAATTAGAAATTCTCAAAATTTACTTTAGTTTTCACTGGGTTTGAATCCAAAAGTTATATTGACTACTTGTAGCAATACTTTCCAAATAAAGTCCAGAATTTTAGGTATATTTCACTTAGTGAATAATTTGCAAAGATTAAAATGGTGAGAATAGGATGCAATCACAGATGTTTTATAGCTTGACACCTCAGTATAAAAAATTAGGATTAAAATTTTAACTTCATATAATGGGTACTCACGTCTCTTGGTTCAAAAATTCAAGTATGCAAGAAGTTTTATCTGCAAGGCAGTTTAATTTTTTTTTCAAGCACTGTTCTTCTTAATAGTAAGTAAATGTCTTACCTGGAGTTTTAATTAAATTTCAGGGGATTCACAAAGTAGTAGAAAATTGATATCATGTGGTTATGACATCATCTCTCTATATATAGGTGTCCCCTGACAAGTGTATGACTTTACTTTGTCCTCAGGTACAGACACAGTTAGATGTTTCTTTCTGTCCTTGTAGTTCCCTCATTTAGACTGGCTTTCTCTATAGCTCACTGCATGTGCAGGCATGAAGATCATCCACTGGTTTGCGTGTTCACAAGGTGAGCCTATTTGCCTAAGTCCAGCCATCATCTTTCTCTAACATCTTTATGGTATCCAGGTGTCTATGGAAGATGGTCCTATTTACTTTTTAACTTTCCATTTATCTTTGTTTTCTTTTTTACTTCACAAAGCCTAGGTTACCTGAAAAAGAGATATGTGGCTCTGCTCTCTGTGCCTCCTCTCTCATCCCTTCTTCCTTCCCTCTCCCTCTTCTACTCTCCAGTCTCCAGACATGGGACAAGGACACAAAATAGCCAGAGATTGTCACATATGTATTGTGGTTATTTTTCTCTTTGCTAGAAAGACTTTCTAAAGAAACAAAGTAAATGGTAAATTTGGAAAAGGTAGTGACATTATTGTTTCCTAAATTCTCCATACACTTTCTACAACCTTGTACTCTCCTAAAACATGACGCATCCCTTAGAAGAGACGTACATCTCACATATTCTGCTTCTCTGCTTTTCCTTTTGGAATTAGAATACTTTCTTAAGAAACTTAAAATTACTGTATGTATTCATATCTGTAGATGCTTTTGATGTCTTACATTCCTAGTAATATGTTGACTATACCTTTACAGTTGGGAGATTTTTAAAGCTTTATGTACAAAAAGTTAACAGGGTCTTTTTCAAGAAGTTTATTCAGTCAAATCCTAAGGGTTATTCAGTCCTTGCATACTAATGGAAACACTGGCAGCACATGCTGAAGTTGACCTTTCCAGATTAAGCCCTGACAGGTGGTGCATTCACTTGGAGAACAAGAGCTCTGGCTGAAGTTTAACAGGTTATTACTCCAACAGAGTTGTTGGTGACTGTTACGGTTGATACATTGTGTCAACTTGAGAAGTTTAGAAATTTAACTAAGAGGCTCAACAGGAAGCCATGGTTCTTACTTTGTAAATATCCTCAGCCTGTGTAAGAGGAGGGCATAGAGGTGGTGTGAGTGCTACACCTGAGCTAGGTGGGAGTAGCCTGCTTACAATGTAAGGGAAGAGAACAGGTTTGTTCTTTGCCTTTTTGCTCTGGCTGGTTTGCTGATGCAGCCTTGAAGTGTTGCCCTGGTGCCATGTCACCCTGCCTTGGAGCCAACTGATTATGGACTGAAACCTCCACAAACTGAGCTAAATAAACCTTTACTTCCTTCATTTTGGGTGTTGGGTATTTTGTCCAGCAACTAGAGAAAAGTAACCAAGACAGTGACCCACCTTTCTTTCAGATGTCCAACAAGGTAAAAGTGATGAAGTAGCTATGAATGAAGTTGTACCCAACAGTTCTTCTCATTAGAAGAGTTAGGCTTTATATTATTGCTTCCAAGGCTTTTTATGCACATTTGAATCTTGTTCCTTTGTTCATGTTACCAGAAGCTTTCAGAATGTTCACATTAAAACTTACCCTAATTCATCCAATGGTGGGTTTTTAATTCTATCATTATGTGAATTCACATTGAGGTGGGTATAAAGAGGTGGAGGGAACTGGAACAAGTTTTCATCATCTACTCAATCCTTTGCCGGGGACATTCTGCTAAAATCACTTCATAAAAAATAATTTTGTAGGAAGGGTCAGATTTTATACCTGGGTTTACAATGTCTGAGTTTTCCTGGAGAGAGGAATAGAGCACAGGCCAACTCATTCTCCTGATGTGGCAACAAGTACACTTACATTGTTTTACTAAAGACCACCCTCAAAATTATAACCTTATCCCTCAAGGCTGATAATTGTAATTACAAATCAGGTGATATCAAGTCCAGTAATCATATACTAAGTATCTTTTGGATACTATTTTATTTGAAGTAGAATGCCCTTTATAATATAAACCTTGGGCTGGGGATTTAGCTCAGCGGCCTAAGCGCCTGCCTGGCAAGCGTGAGTTTGTGAGTTTGATCGCCGGTGCTGCCAAAAAAATTTAAAAAAATAAAAATATAAACCTCGAGAAATCAGTTTCATATGATGTAACAGAAGAATTCCTGGAGAATATTTTCAAAACACCAGCAGAGTAAAGAGAGTATGGAGAGAGTTTCTTTACTTGTTCAAATCAAATCATTTCAAATACAGATTCAAATAAATGAAAAAGATATGTGTATATATGTATATGTATATACATACACATACATATAGATATGTATTTTTCTATAGTTTCTTTTATTTCTCTTTTTGTGTTTGCATTATATAGACAATTTCTAATATTCTATTTCCATCTTAGAATGAATTTCAAAATCTGTATTAAATAAAGATATAAAGTCAAAGAATAAAGTGGAAGAGAGAGAAAGAGAATGAAGGGATAGTGGAAAAAGTATGTACTAATGCCTATTCCCCAGCACTGATGTTAGGTGGAGTTTTTATAAATGTTAGGTTAACTTGAATTGTAACAGATACCTGTGGCCGCTCTGCTTGTTAAATAAAATTCCAATATCTTCAATGAGAAATTTATTGTAGGCAACTCTTGAAAGTTTTATTCTCTGAAATGTTCAGGTAATGGGATCAATCATGGTAAAGTGACTGAATTGCCTCTTGCTGATTGGTACATCATGAAAAGTCAGAATCACATTAACTCTAGAGCTGCAAGGACTCATAGATCTTTCTGCCAAATTAATTGACCTTAAATCTAAATTGAGAAAGATTTCCAAAAACCAGGATTGCCCTGAGGAATTCAACATGAAATCATGGAATTACATGAAATTGGGAGGTTACGTGAAAAAGTAAATGGCTTCTTTAAAATGAAAGTTATTTTTCTTTAAGAATAATCTTGGTGGTGACACAGGATAAAGTAAACATAGTGAAAATAATAAAACAATCTTAATAAGATTGCTAAATAAAATCAGAAGCTGAGTCTCAGTGTATTTTACTACTTCACTGTTTCCAAATTATCTAGAGAAAATCTGCATAATCTGTTCTCTTGAATCTCTTTGCTTGATGCATGAGGCTGAGATTGTGGTAGAGGAAAAGAAAAGAGTAAATCAAATCACTTCTGCAACCACACTAACATTTTCTTCACAATGCTATGGTGTCACATTCACATCAGGCAACATTTATTCTCAAAAACAAGTCCCCATTATTCTTTGACTCAGTGGTCACTGTGTGAAGAAAAAAGGCCAATTAGTTCTAGAGAGAGAAATGAAAGGAAACATGTAGAGTATTGAACATTCTCACTGGGAGTGAGAAGTAGGTGAAGGTAGCTCTCTGATGTATCTGTCACATACTGACTTATTTTCAACTTTGAATAGTTATTATCACACAGAAAACTGTGGCAGCTCTTGAACATTGTTATTTAGAAGCTCGGAGGAAAATCTACATGCAGTATACAGCTCATACACATGGTAGTCCTGTTCTTGTTAAACAAAACATCCCATTGCTTTGATTGTCTTATATCATCTAAAATGCCAAGGGACTGACATGAGAATGAACTAACAAAATTTACCCACTTCCAGCTCCATATAGAAATTATAAATTTTAGACAAATTTTTATGCATTCAAAACAGATCAGTTTGCACTAACATTAGTTTCAGTACACAACAAGATCAATTTTTATTTTGCTTTAAATTTGCCCATTAAAATAATCTTTCAAAATGATATAAATTAATGAAAAATATTATAAATGCACATGTCAAATTGCAGAACAAAATAGGTCATATTATGTTAGTCAAGTCATGTTTTAAATTCATAACATTCTGTTAAATTTATGCTGAATCTAAAATTTAGGGGACAAATGGAGATATTAA
>RJWT010009733.1:0-24845 GCA_004365215.1 Cuniculus paca | reverse complement strand
CTCTTGAAGCAGTGCACACCTTCGGGAATCGTTAATATTAACTATGAGCGCGGCGGGCCGGGAAACTGATGCTTTCCGGAAGCTCAGCCCGCAGCGCGGCGTGGGTTAGTAGCAGAGTCACCCGTACACTCTGAGCACCGACGGGGATGAAGGACTCTGGCGTCGCTTCTGATCGCATGGCTCCTCTAACACGAAGTAAGTGAAAAATATAAATAAACTAAAAAGCAAATTGAAAGCGAGATGGTAGGAGCGGGGGGGTGGGCTCCAGAGTCGGAAAGGGGAGCGGGGGAAGGGGGAAGGGAGGGCAGCAAAGGGGTTGGGCTGTGATGTGCGCACCAAGAGGTGCGCGCTGTTCATGGCAAAGAAAGCACAAAGTTGCTCTGGGTTTCCTCTTATTCACAGCGACCCAGAATTTATGTGTGAAATGAGGATCAGGGATTCGGGCCTGGTTGGAAAATGCCACATGCGCGGTGCCAGGGGCCAGACGGTGATCAGCACGCAGGCCTGGGTGACACCCGCCCGGCTGCACTGCTCCCCCTGCCCCATGGGACCCTGGCTTCTCCTTCCCCAGACTCCACCTGCACAAAGCTGGGGTTCACCAGGGCCTGCCGGGAGCAAGTGTCGGGCTACAGTCTCTCCACGCTTGAAACAGAGATTTCTTCCTTCTCCTTCTTTTTTTTTTTTTTTTTTGGTACCAGGGATCGAACTCACAACCTCGGGCTTGCCAGGCAGGCACTTGTGCTACTGAGCTAAATCCCTGACACTCTTCTTCTTTTTAATTGTCTTAGTCTTTTATTTCATTTTTTAAAACTTTTTTATGCTTTCTACCTGGTTGATTTCAGTTTTTCTTCCTATTAACCTTTTCTTCTAATATATATATATTAGGTTCTTATGTTAGGCACACAGATCAATCTTCTTTCTAAATAAGTAATCTAAATGCATGTGTTTTTTTCTCAGTTTTGCCTTATCCATACTCAAAAGTTGTGTTATTCGGCACTGTCATTTGTTACTCAGCACCAGAAGGTTGACAAGTTGTAGATCGATACTTGCTTTAGTCAAACAGTTACTTGGAGCTCTCTCTCTCTCTCTCCTCTCTCTCTCTCTCTCTCTCTCTCTCTCTCTCTCTCTCTCTTCTCTGTGTGCTTAATTTCCCCACATGAGTTCTTTATAAGTAGTGAAATTTCTGCGAGTGCTGCTGAAGACACAATTGCATCTGCTCTGCTCTCTCACCTTCATGGAATTTGCTGACATTTCCACTGCGGTCCAACCCAAAACAAATTTCTGCGGCTGCTTGAAAATGATATGTAGCTTTGTGTGCATGATACAGATTTCTCTGCACGGCGCCCTGGCTGGCCTTGGGAAGTGCATTCCCAACCCCTCCCGTCCATCCCCCGAGCTCCTTGGTTCTCAGGGAGGCCCCCCAGGCCGCACTGTGGCCGTGAACGTGTCCCTCTCCCCGTAGGGCCGTCAGTGTCTGTGCTGGAACCCCAGGTCATTGTCTGGTGACCCTGGCCCTGTGACCCGTCTTGCCCGTCCCTCCTGAGAATGCAAAGCAGCTCGGGACCCAGCCTCTGCCAGGGAACTTCGTCAGGCACCTCCCGCATGTGTGTTTGCCTTGTCAATTTGATCTCTGCCGTTAAAATTTCCCTCATGTTCAGTCCTCAGAGAATTCTCATCCTTATGTTTCTGTTTGATTTTTTGTTGTTTGGTACCGGAATTCAAACTCTGGACCTCGCGATTGCCAAGCAGGCGCTATGCCACTGAGCTCCATCCCAGGCCCCTCATCCTTATGTTTGTGAGCAGAGCATTTAAAATGTGCTTTTTCTAAGCCTCAGTGAGCGTTTGGTGGGTGCAGTGGGAGGAGAGGCTGTGTTCATGGCAAGTTTTGGATCGAGATGAGTTATCCCACAGCCCACCTAAGGGCTCCTCTCCCAGCCCCCGTTGGCCCTGACCCTGCCTCCTCTTAGCCTGACTTTTCCACATCCCCACCCTGTCGTGCTGATGTTTCTCAGTTCTCAGTGCACTAAGCTCTTCCCTGACCCAGCACCCTTACACATCCATCGCTGTGACTGCTGTCTCCCCCACACTTCACCCACTAACCGCACTAACCCTGCAGGAATTAGATTGTGTGTCCCCGACACAGGCCCTGCACCGACAGCCTAACGTAAGCCAGGCCTTGCTGTCCTACTCTCATGCAGTGCATGCACTGTTTTCAGTAAAGCACCTTTCACAGTCAGGTGTTTATTCACCAACTTGTTCATTGTTGTAGTATTCCTTCGAAATGTTTAAATCCTGGCTGGACCAAGACTATGTCTGTGTGCTTCATGGTGTCCTCATTGCTAAGACGCTGGCACAGAATCCTTCAATGAGTTCAACAACACTGGCCCCGGTAGTTGTACATTTTAAATCCAGGTTCGGAAGACCTAAAGCACAAGGTTAAAATTCCACATAAACATGACCCATTGATTTTGAAAAAGTGTACCTGTTCTGAAAATTAGGAAAATCAGAATAGCTGCATGCTACAAAGCACCAGGCATTTTATGTTCGTTGTAGCTGATCTCAACTACAGCACTGAGCTTTACAGATGACTAAGCTGAGAGTCAGGGAAGTCAGGAAACTTATCCAAGACCAAGAGCTAAGATTCAGACCAGATGTGCTCGCTCCCAAAGCTCGTCTCTTCTTTACTCTTTGTGCTACTACCCTATGTACCACTTGGTGATCTAGGACAGCCTATTAACTTTCTTTAAAGAGTAATTTATTTTAAGGAAACTAAGGTGACATTTTCAGCTTTGAACTTGCTCTAGAGTGAGACAAAAATAAAATCTAGTCACTAATTTTTTTTTTCAAATTTTATACAACTGAAGAAACATTCAAAGAATCTCATCACAGTGGGTCTTTCGATCCTATGGGCAAAGCTTCTGGTGGGTTCTATTGAATTTGGTTCATCAAAATAAATATGCCTGACCATGAGGACTGAGGGGGATGGATAAGCATGGGTATTTATTTCTCCACTAAGGCTGTGTAGGTTGGCTCTGTTCACTACTTTCTTCAGACCCGTTCTACTGGATATTAAGATAATGACTCAAGTTACCTTGGGCTTCTCCCTTATTTTATATAAAGTTGAAGAAATCTGGATTTTTTGATTAAACATCTGCATAATTAATTCAACCTGTGTCTGGTTGGGTGGAGCAGTTGAACATTATAGAATCAGACTGATGGCAGTCTTTGCCTGACACTAAGACAGAAATGGGAAAATCAATGTTTCCCTCTAAGACCTTTCATTACCTGTCTAATGGTCTAACTATGTCTTGTAAGGTGTGTGTGTGCGTGTGTGTGTGTTACATTCTAATCACTCCTTAAGGAGTTTATTTAGTTTCTATAGCTGATTATTAAAGCAAAAGTGAACAGAACAACTTGGAAGATTTTGATAAAAAACAGATTTACTAGACTCTATTACAACATTATTTTTATTTAGCTAGTTTTTTTTAATAAGCAGTTTTACAAGGGAAGCAAAGAAAGGAAAGCTAGAGAAACCTAGAACCTACTGAATTCTAAACACTCAGAGAAGACAGCCTGGGCATATTTAGTGCATGAACCGGAAACATCTATTTCTATAAGAAAAATGTCTAATGATCAGCTCATGAAATAAATGCATGAAAGGAGACAGAAAGTGAACAAACATACTGTTGTCAAGGTCTCATGTGCAAATTGGCAATAAGGTCTCCATACTTATAAAAATGCACACTGACAGAAGGTCACGGTGTAAGAATTAATAGCTATCCTGGACTTACTAATTTTCCTCATATTGAATTAAAATAGTTTATATTTTGTTTTCCCAAATTAGTACTATTGGAAAGCCTTTCCCTTTTTTTGTATTCTTACTCACTTTTGGAGCTGTTCATTCCCAGGATGAGGAAGGCCATCTTATCTCCCTGATGCTGGGCATACACAAAAAATGTCCTGGGATTTGCTGGAAACAAATAAAGGTGAACAGAAAATGACAAGGTCGTGGATCTGGAGCCATATTATTACTTTCCATTTCTGCCACACATGCAAAAGACATAATCCATTCACCCCAAACACCTCCACTTTCTGTTTGTACGGCCTCAGGAGAGTCTTTCATCTGCACCTCTGTTCGCCTCACTGACAATGAAAATAATAACAGCAATCACTCAGTTCAGTCATTCCAAACATAAATTCAGTCGTGCACACAATGCACCCGCGTCTGAAAGGTGCTGGGCTGCAGCTCAGGGGCGGAGCACTGCCTGGCACTCCCGAGGTCCTGGGCTCGCTCCCCAGCACTGGAAAACAAAGACTCAGCATAAAGAAAACATTTAAAACCACCAGGAAAAAGTACTGGGTGTACAAAATGGGCTCTAGAAATATTTGTTCAATGAGTCCAAGGCCCTAGATTCATCTTTTCACAGAGAGAACTTGCAAAGACATAGACAAAAGACCACAAGGAAAAAGATGGGGACAGAGCAGGACATAAAGGGTATGTGGGGAAAGGCACTCTCTGGGTCTAATAGTGCCTTAACCACCTCCCCAGTTTATTTGGCATGGCCTTGAAATCTTGTTTTTATTCTCAGTGCTCTCGGTCGGTCGTGCATCGTGAGGATCTTTGACACCCAGTGCCTTCTTGTACTCCTCACACAGCGTCTGACAATGGAGACCGTCCTGTCTCTCTTTCCTTTTGCTTCAGACCCGAGGTTGCATTGATTTTTCTTTATCCGTTTCCCCTCTCACACTTTCTTTTTTTGATGTTTTCTCTTCTTTCATGCCTTCCCTTAGACATTTTCCTAGGCTTTATACTAGATAAATAAAATGTTCCAGAGGAAACACCAGATCCAATGCCTGTTAAAGAATCAATTTATGTTTGTTCTTTACTCTTACACCCTTCTTTTCTCGGTCACTTTTAAAGTCAGTCTCCTAAATGCTCATGACTTTAGTAGTTATCACCTCAGCATCCACAGGGCTCACATTTCTGTGATCTGCTGATTTTGGTCCTTGGAATTACTCCTTCTTTCTACCTGCCCCTGGGATGGCTAACTTTCAACATCATTTATTCTTTCCCTGCCCTGCTCACGTGCAATGTGAGTCTCCCAAACTCCTGCATGCATCTTCTACACTGTCTGTTCAAGGTACTAGCGGTTCTTTCGGATCATTCTATAAATATTAGAGCTGCCCTTCACTCTTTGTTCTTATCCATGAAAGTCTGGGTGCTGAAGAACGTATCTTCAGTGTTTGTCACAGTCCTGTTCTCCTCTAAATTCTTGTCAACACTGTACTTGTTCATGACTTCGAAGTATTTGTTTTTTAAATTTTTTTTATTTCTGTGTGTTTGTGACACATAGCAAACACACTCATCACAGGGAGTTGGTGCACACACAGATGGGGTTTCTCATGGACTGCTGTGATGATTCTGTGTGTCTGTGATGACATGATAGGTTTGGTGGTGCACAGCAGAATGGCAGAGCATACTCTCACGTATGTCTGTGTGAGTCTTGGAGGAGTGACTGTGGGTACCACATATGGTCTTTGGCCTCCTCTCTGGCACGGTTCCCCCATTCTGCTTTCCTACCACTAAGAAAGAAACCACTTCGTTGCATTACACCCTTCTGCCAAAGTGTTCCTGTCTTGATGCCAGGCAACCATGGATTGAACCCTCCAGAACCATGAACCAAATAAACTTCTCTGTCTTTAAATTGGGAGAGTCAGGTAATTTTTCCCAGCAACAGACAGCTGACTAATACAACCAAACAGCTTCTCGTTCTGAATCAGTGCTTCCATTATTGTATTGTGACTTCTATACATTAATCTTCCTGTAAATGCATATGGAAACTTCCTTTGATCATCCCAATTAAATCTCCCCAATACAAATTCAATACCTTCTAGAGGATCCATTGACTTATGTTACAGACTTCATACATTTTTATGATATTAATTCCCACCATATGCTTTAATGAAGTTGCATTATCAGGAGCTCTCTACTTGTGCCTTATTCTTTCTCACCCTGTCATTTTTTTTCATATGAAATTCACACACACACACACATCATCATCATCATCATTGTCATCATCATCACTGATTGACCTTAAACCTATAATTAAAGGCTCACTGTCTGTACCATCTTCTCCATGGGCGACTCTGCTTTGCTGGCTGAGGTAGCAGGAAGAGTCGTAACACAGCCTCGTGCTGTTCAGAGGGTGCCCACAATGCCTCACACCTTGCAGGTAATTAGCACCCATTGGGTGAGACAGGGTCACATGTGCTCTTCTTGGGCACTCGCCTTCATGGGGCTGGAACAGAGTCCTTTGACAGCAGGGCTGTGTCATCCAGGAAGAGAAAGACTCGATTTTATTTTGATGGTGGTTTTGAAGAGAGCAGATAGTTATATCTCACAGATAGAAACATGAAATAGTCACATCTGTGTCCAGAACGAGCCTGCCCAAACACTGCAGTGGAGTTAGCAGAAATTCGATTTCAGCAGCAGGAGAAAATTCTGCTGTAACCGCTGTTGGGTTGGAACGAAACATGGCACATCTTACACTCAAAATCACTCAGCATTTGTGACAAATGTGCATAGGAATAGAAACCAACAGCAGGAAAACTCAGAAGGAGTCACTTTGCGCTGCTGGTGGCTTCTTGATTGGCAGCGGCCTGGGCTGGGGCTGGATTCTGATGCCAGAGGGTGCGGAAAAGGATGTGAATCTGCACTTCATCTTGTAGGAAGGAATTCATTAATGGGGGCCTGCTTTTCTCCTGCAGGTTTAGAGATGAATAAGGCAACCTACAGAAGGGGCAGATTTTCCTCTTCGGCACCCAGAAGTCCTACCGCTGTGCCTCCGTGATGCTCAGGGAGGTGCCTCCGCCTGCTCCTTCCTTGGCGGTGAGAGGAGGTTGGTGCCAATCTCTTTTTTCCAGCAGAGATTTTCTCCATTCTCTTTTCTTGCTTTCCCCCTCAGGTGGGCAGGCCCTGCCCAGCTCTACAGGAGTTCAGCCTAACGCCAGTTTCCTGGGAGCAAGCTGCAGAGGTGAGGTCTGGGGCCGTCCTAGCTCCTGTGCGAGGATAATAACGAGATGACTGTAAACACAAGAGAAACCACTATAAACAAGTAGAAGAAACTCTCGCTTGTGGAACAGTCCCTGGGCATCAGGCACCACACTCAGCACTGTCCACTGTGGTCTCGCTGACTCTTCGCCTGTGTGGAGTCTTGCTCTCTGCACAATGCAATGGAAGAATGTATCTCCCAGAACACGGGGTGCCAGTGTGTGGGACCCCAAGAACCACTAAGACTGAGTGATAATCGATATGTGTCAGTTTGCTTAGGACTTAATGCCCAGATATTTGGTCCAATGTTATCCTGGTTGTTTCTGTGATAGACTTGATGGAGATTTTTGATGATATTTAAATTTAGATCAGTGGACCTCAAGCAAAATAAACTGCGGTCTAGAATGAGGCTGAACCTCGAAGGCAGCTGACAGCACCTGGCACGACCACGACCAAGAGCTGTCCTGCCCTAAGCATGAGGGGTTCTCCCACGCCCTGTCTTTGGGCTCATCTCAGTTCCGTCCCAGGCTGCCTTTGCTTTGGGCTGCAGCTGCTCCTCTGCCCTGAGTGTCTAACTTGTGCCTCTTTCTCCCCAAGTTTGGATCTCACAATACCCTTCAAATGGAATTCCTTCAAATGGCTCTTTCTCTCTCAGTACACACACACACACACGTGTGCACACACACACACACACACACACGCACACATGGACATGCACACATGCACAGTTGGTTCAGTTTCTCTGGGAACCCTGGGTCCCAGATAGAGCAGACTATTAGAGTGACAACAGTCCAGCACCTTAAGAATACTTTCATCATTTTAAGTGAAAAATACCATGAAATTGTAAACCCATTTGGATTACTATTACAAATTTTGAGAAGCTCATGGTCAGTGAAAGGAAAGAAAGAGCTGATAGATTTAAGGATTTCACTCACTGAAGATGTTATCCAAATTCTGGTTCATGCAAAAGGAGTTTCCATCAGTACACAAAGGGTGACTGCAATACCTCTGCAATTTGTACCACCAGGTTGTGAGATAGAAGCTTCTCATGGGTTGATGTCTATCATAATTTCAGAGAAGTCATCATTAAAAGTCTTGGTGAGAAATTTAGTGAAGTTGACCAGCAAGCAAGTCCAGCTTGGGAACCAGCACCATGCCCTGGCCACTGCTGGACTGGGAATGGCCAGACCGAACCTCTCGCCATGAGTCAGTGCCATTCGCAGACTGGGGACAGAGAGAGAATAAGGCCACACCAGCAAGTAGTGCTCAATCTTGAAACCAGCACCATGCACGGGCCTCCGCTGGACTGGGAATAGTCAGACCCAGCCCCTTCCAGCACGTGGGCTGGCAAACAAGATGTACCAATCTCCCCCCCACTAGCCCCCCATAAGCAACCAGCTTATCCAGCGAAACACAGGCTGTGATGATAGCTATCAAGGTGAAATGTACTTGGATGCCTGTGGTGCTTTGGTGTTTCACTGACCTTGCAGGTCTAGGGCCAGTGGTCTGATCACCTGTTCAGGGGATAGTGGTACACAGTGTGGCATCTGGGGGGGGACCTTCTTCTGAGGGTGGTAGCCATTGTTGATTCCCTAAGGTCTTGTTTTAAAGTCCTATTTCATTTCCATTGTTTTGTTGGGTTGGTTTCACTCTCTTATGTTTTGTTTGATTATGTTAAATCCGATGGCAGGAGCAGCTATTTCAAAGATAGCAAGATATATATATGGATTTACTATTGGCTTGTTTTGAAGTCCTTAAATGCATTCATTGTCTGTTTTTATTGTTTCTATTCTATTCTGTTCTGTTTGATGTTTACTATGTCTGAAGTTATCTGCAGCTATTTTGAAGACATCAAAAGGCATTATGCTAACTATTGTTGATTTCATAATGTTTTGAAGTCCTGTATCACTTATGCTGGTTTGTTTTGATTGGTTATATTCTGTTTTATCCTCTTTAAAATAAAAGAAAAAAAAGCAACTTAGTGAACTCACTTTAAACACGTATCAAAAAAAGTCATAGTCCACCTGCAAACTAAAATTTCCTACTAGAAAAACATTTTGAAGAAGTCTTGTTTCAAAGTTTTACACAAATAAAATTATGCCTTCTTTCCTGGCACTTTGTATTTTATTTTTCTTATTGTAATAATACGTCATAAATAAAAGACAGCTCTTTTTATAAACCAGAATCAATACAGACTCAAGGCTCAGGACGCTTCCCTGCAGTCTATGCTTGTCGACCGCTTGAGTAGTTTTCCTATGCATCATAGCACATAAAAGCTGGGAAGTGCTGCTCTAAGGGGAAAAGACAGATGGACATTTTCTGAAGGAGATAATCACCGAATTGTGTAAAAACCACAAGAACATAAGAGAGTGTCATAGAATTCTGCCCACCGCAGTGTATCAGGTGACCGTGGGTTTTATGCCAGATGCTCCTTTGCATATATTTTGGAGTTTGAAAACTTCCCGTTCACCTCATCATGGTAAGCGAGAGCAAGCAAGACCAGCCCAGAGCCGGGCAATGAAGACAAGTAGGCCGGTGGTGGAGATGCTTCCGAGTCGGAATCAGTGGGGTTTGGAAGATCCACTGAACGCGAGAAGTGCAGGCAGCATCAAGGTTTGCAACTTCAGCATCACACGCTGGCTGCGGTCCTCATGAAGAGCGCTGTGTGAGACAGCAAAGGGCACAAAAATATGCTCAGCTGTTTGATATTTTCTCCTTTTGCCACATGAGGGACGTCTGCCTGCTTTGCCGAGCCTCACCCTCCTCTCCAGTGTTCTGGGCCGTGTGTAGGTGCAGCCTTGGAGACCACAAAACCTCACCTTAGCAGCTGCCTTGGAGCTTCCTGATCTCAACCTTGTGTAACTCAGGCGAGCACTTCCTCTTCAGTCAGCTCACCAGCCAGATTCGTGTGACTGCACTCTGTCTGTATTCCTGGAGGAAGTGGAGGAATACCTTGCCCTGTGCACATTTCCTGTGGAAGAATGGGAAATAGACTGAGGCGGACTCCACAGGGGCAGTACTTTGCCAACTACTTGGTTCATGGTTTATTTTACAGGCAGAAAAGTCACGCCCTGGAGATAAGTCATCATGGGGTGGAACCGGGTGAGATACAGGGAAGAAAGTGAAAGAGGGTTGCCAAAAACATGAATGTCAATGATTAAAAAGTCAGATTCCTTCTGTCATGCTAACAACTACAATGGCTTGCCAAAATGCTCTCTGTTGTTAGGCAGGAAAAAAAAAAAAATCACTGCCAGTTAAATTAGGACAAAATGCCAAGTGACCATGGAGGTAAGATCCATCTTCCCAACTTCAGATTTGGTAAATACTAAAAATATACAAATGTGTGAGAATTGATGTGCTCTGAGAGGAATGTGGTTTCCTACCAAAGACTCCTGAGGAGGATCATGACCTTTCTCCCCTTGCTTTTAAAAGTCAACAGTACTTCACAAACTAAAATCCCCAACTAGAAATTATATATGACTGAAAGTCTTTTTATCTCTGATTTCTACTCTATTTTATTTTAAAATGGGCTCGATTCTGTTTGGGGTCTATCAGAATTTGGTTACAGGAAAAAACTGCAACTGTGTGGTTCATTATTCGCATCCAATGGCTGCAAACTTCGCCATACTTTGGAAGGGATCACACACCGCGGAGCTTCTGCCTTCTGCTTTATTTCAAAACTCCTGGCATCAGTGGGGACCAGGCTAAGGGACTCTGGAAATCCCCAGATGGCACGAAGCGCATGCTTATTTTACTTTGCCAGTATCCCTCAGCTCTGAGTCATTAGATGAATTTCTTGTTCTAAGTCAATTTACTGAATTATTATTAAGTAATAAAATATTAAGCCAAAAGCAAATTAGGAAAGCACATGTTCTAAATTAGGGGAAGGAAGAAATAAGAAGGTACAATGTGTGGTAAACTGCGCGAACGTGTAAATGCTATCCAGCCTTGTGAGGACGACTTCTTTTTTAGGTTACATTCTTGCATGAGAGCCATGGATAACTTTTAGGGGTGTAATTATAAACACAACACTCAAGCCCACTTTTCTGCAGTATGGTCTGCCTTACTCCTCGGAGGAGTGGTACAACATCAAAGCATACATTTTCCTTTAAGTTGCCAAATTGCTTGGAATCTTCTCCCAGTAGGCTTCCTGTAGCTCAGAACAGCATATTTCAGATTTGTCACGAGAGATCTTACGTGTTCTGTTCCCCACACTGCGTATAGGTGGCTTTTGGGTTCCAGTGCTGGGAAGTATGCTTCTTGTATTTCAGAATTTAAGAGCTTTTGGAAACAGCGACCTCATTGCATTCCTGAGAAAAACATGTGATGCATGCACTCAGAAAAGTATACAGATTCATGTAGACTCAAGATGTTTTTCAAGACAAGGCATTTAATGTAGAAAGCATCATGATGGTCTTAGACTATTCTGTACACCCACATTCTTATAAAAAGCTGTGTGCTAGAAACCAGATGAAATGAAACAGAGCAGCATCCACAGACATGTCCTACTTTCATTTTCCTTTTCTCGTAAATTTTCTTTCATTAAAGTTTCAAGGACCCTGAATTTGCTAGCCTTTTATCAAATATTTATTAGAGATATGCCAGCACTGTTGATTTATCATTTGGTTTTATTCGGTCTTGCATTAAAATTCCTTTACTTTTATGAGTTGAGATAGAAGAGTACTTCAGATAATACAAGTCTTTATCAAGTGATGGAAATGGAGAGGGCGTCAAGCCATTTCAGAAGTAGTGTTCATTTTGCCTGTAATTAGACATTCCTTCCTTCATTTTCAGGAAGCAAAATGAGATTTGCAAAGAGATACTAAAGCAAAATAAACTGAGACTGAAAATCATCCAGACCCAACAAGCTGCAAGTGTTAACCAAAATAGCCCACAAAAACAGGGAAAAGAATAGAGAAAGAAGAAGAGAGCGGGAGGGCAGAAGAGAGAGAGAGAGAGAGGAAAGGAGGACGGGAGAGCGCGCCTGAGTGACTCCTTGGTAGATCTGAGTCACTGCAGCAAGGGTACCTGAACTTTCTCTCTCTTTTTCCCCCTTCCAAGACAGCCACAATTTCCATAATTGCCAAGCAACTTCAAGTCTCAGGAAAAGAATTTTAATAATAGTTTACGCCAACATATCCTAATTTATCTTCTTGCTATTCCTCAAGTTTTCTTCTTATGAACATTTCACTTAAAAATTCTCAAAAACTGTCTTTTTTATAACAGAAGCAGTTGTGATTGACCCTGCAACCATTTGTTACTGACAGTGCCATTTTGTAACGAATTTGAGCTTGCGTTTCGGGTATCAGCTAACCGAATACCTGTCCCAGTGAGGTTGCGTGTGTGCCTACATATGTGTGTGTGTGTTTGTGTTCATATCCACAACTGTGTGCACGCACGCATATTTATGTGTCTTTGTGTCTATAAAGAATTTCAATAGTTTCTTGTGTCAATTTCTCTATCATGGAATCCCCAAAGTGCTCATCCTTTACTGCAAAATGCGTACTAAAAATAATGGTACATTTTAGCCAACTTCTGACTCAATGGCCAATTTCATTTTCCACCCAGTATGGAGATCCTGAGGAACTGTAATTTCATTTTACAGTCTATTAACAGACCCGAAAAGACCAGGGCAACTCTGAGGAGAAGCTGGGCAGGTAACTGGAAATGACGTGCTCCTTGCTTTTCTACCCCGGGAAAAGAGAGGAAGAGGTTCACCTGTTGCTGTTTTGGGGCTGAGTTTCGAATTCAGAGATGGGACACTGCCTGGCTGACTTCGCTGGTGGCTGTTGTGGGGTTTCCAAGTCGTTGCTCTGCATCCAGACCAAAACCACACTCTAGATCACAATCACGGCGAGGTGGATATGCAAACAGCAAAGCACAGAATCGCTGAAATCCTGCTTCAGACTCGTGACCCAAGCAAGCTGTGTACCTATAAGCAATGGCAAGCACCTTGCTTTCTCAGAAATTGTTCTGCAGAGTGATCTGGAGAGTCCTTTCGCAGTAGACAGGATTGTTAAGATTCATGCCCTCCGTATCCTATGGCAGGGCCAGAATAATTCATGGCTAGACGTCCTGAATGTCAAGTCGGGTTCCTGCCAAGCACATCTGTGCACCACATGAAAATTCAAAGCATTTCGTCATGTGAGTGAGAAACCGATCGAAGATTTACCCCTAGCAGTTTCTTTCGTGTCCACTCTTAAATATACAATAAGAAATGCAGACGTTCTAACTTGGCAGTGTCTTGACTACAACATCGCTCCAGCATGAGGCGATATCCTTTGAACTCTTACCCTAAAAACAAATGCTCTTCTATGCAAGCCTGCCTCTCCCACGGAGCGCGATGGACTCCATGCATTAACTACCCTGGCTGCTGAGTAAAGAAGTCGCACTTTTTCTCCTGTGTACCTTTACATTTACTGTTTCAAAGATTGCTCAAAAAGTTCAATCTATTGAGTGTTGGGAAAAAGAACTCACCCAATGAGAATAATTATAATGTATAAAATAAGGAAAAATTGCAATGAGGAGAGAAAAGAAAAATATTTCATTGCCAGCTTTTGGTTTTCTTTGGTACTGGGGATCGAATTCACAACCTCGCACTTGTCAGGCAGGCGCTTGGCTGCTGAGCTATACTCCCCGCATTGCCTGCTTTTGAATTCAAAACAAGATGGTTGTTTTAGCCTCAGCAACTTTCAAAGGTCGTGTAGAAAAGCTTCCTCTGCTTAGTTTTCCCCACAACTGCAGTACATTATCAAAACCAGAAAAATTGGCATTGGTACAACGTTGGAGTAATTCTCTGACAAATTAGCACCTGTGTCGATTTATGTAGTGACCATCACAATCAAGATACGGAACTGTGTCATCGCCACTAAAACGTCTTCTTTTTTATTTTTGAGTTATGAATTTGTGTATAAATACACATTTCATCGATACGTGGTAACAGCCTATATTTACGGGCCCCAGTGTGGTCTTTCAATATACATGTGCAATTGGTACTAATCAAATTAGAGTAGCGGACAAATTCATCACTTCAGACTTACATTATTTCTCTGTTGGGTGGGAACACTCAAAATCCTCTCTGCTGGCTATTTTGAAATAGCAAATGAATTCTTGTCAACCCTACTGCCTCTTCCTCTCCAACTGCATCCCTGTGCTCTCTCACAGCCCGTCTCCATCCCTCCTTCCCAGCACCATCTGAGGCTCTGGTAACCACTACTATTTTTCTCCTTCTTTGAGGTTATTCTTGTTTCCACGTGGATGTGTAACTAGACGGGGTTTGTCTTTGTCTGCCCAACTGACGTCATGCGATCTCCCGTTCCAGCACCCCAACTGCCCTCCGCAGCCACTCACCACCCGCCACCTCTGGCAACTGCCAATTTGTTCTCCAGCTCTGTAATTTTGTTAGCCCAAGAATGTCCTGAGAGACAGAGCATTTTCATGCAGCTCGATGGCCTAGGTTCACCCTAGCTGTCGCACGTGGGGACATTCCACTGCTTTTCATTGGGCTGGTGTCCATGGGTTTCGGGGGGCCGGGTTGCATGGTAAGCACGCGTTCAGTTTGTAAGAAGTTGTTGACCTGCTTTCCAGGGGCGCTGCACCATTCTCCACGCTCACCAGCGAAGTGTCGGGGCGAGTCTTCCCGTCCTTGCCTTTTCTGGCACAGCCGAGGTACTGACTTTGGCTGTTCTCACAGGGGAGACGATGGCCCCTCCTGAGCTCCAGCTGCACCATGCGCATGCCCACGACTTTCCATGTGCTCGCGGTCATGAGAGCACCTCTGATGACTTTTTTTCCCATTCCCCTTCACTCCTTTCAACCACTCTTCCCCTCCTTATGTACAAATCTTTGGTTCCATTTTACCCTTTTCTCTTTTTTTTTTTCTTTTCCTGTCCTTCCTTTCCCCCTCCCCCCACCCTAGTTCCTTTCCTCATTTGAACATTTTCTTCATATTTCACATTATCTATTGCACATTTTGATCCTTATTTACACTTTTAGTTTCTCACAACAGAGCAACCATGCAATATTTGAACATGTGCATCAAGTCCGATTTCTTTCACTTAGGAATGTAGTCTCAAAGTGCATCCATTTACCTAGAAATGTCACCAGTTTATCCTTCTTTACAGCTGAGTAGTAATCTATTGCTTAAAAACCCACATCTTCTTTATACATTCATTAGTTGATGGGCACTTTGGCTGTTTCCAAGATTTATCTATCACAAACCATGCTGCCATAACCCTGCATATGCGTATATCACTGTGGTGCAGTGTTTTTAATTCTTTTGGGAAGATACCAAGTAGGGGAATAGCTGGGTCAAATGGAACCTCTAGTTTTATGTTTGGAGGACTCTCCACAATGTTTTTCACAGTGGTTGCACCAGTCTACACTCCCATCGCCAATGGAGAAGGGTTCCTTTTCCCCCACGGCCCCTCCAGCATTTGTTATTTTTTGATTTCTTGATAATACCATTCTTTCTGGAGTAAAATGAAACCTTAGCATTGTTTTAATTTGCATCTCTCAAATGACCAGTGATGCTGAACATTTTTTCATATATTTATTTGTCATTTATACTTACTCATCCGAGAAGTGTCTATTGATTTCAGATGCCTGTTATTTAATTGTATCTTTGAATTTGAGGGGTATTTTTTTTACACTCTTTATATATTTTACATGTTATTCCTTTGTCTGATGATATCAGACATCTCTGTTTATTTTAAATATACTCATAGAATACCAGTGATATTACAGAATACCATGTGATTTCTTCAAGTAGTATCTATTTATTAATTAAATGTTAGTTTTCCTATCTAGGGTTCTTTGTGACATAACCCTAGGAACCGTATAGAATAAAGTCACAATGCACACATACAACTTTTCATAGTTAATGGCTATTAGTATGGTCTAAGAACTATTTTCAAAACAGCAAAAAGTATGAATGGTATAAACTCCTCAAATGAAATGAAACAAACCAAAAATTAAATCCCCAAAGTTTTCCAAATAATTTAAAATAAGTAAGGCTATAATTGTAAGGGAATACAAAGAAAAAGACAGAGAGATAGTATTTTGTCTTACAGAATAATATGATGTAATGAATATCTTAATGATAATCAGATGTTAAGAAAAATTAACTATTTGACCTAAGCACAATTTTATATATAGAATTAATTGTGCCTTTCTTTATCTTCATGTTCACTTTTTGTTAATAACACAAAAAAGTTACTGACATAACATACAATGTGACAAGCAGACATCACAAGGGAACCAAATGTTGAAGTGAGAGTTATTAAAATTGTATTTGGAAAGTAACAGATAGCTTTCCTGAATAATTGGGTTAACTTAGATGAAATTATTAAATAATTTATCCAACCAATATTTATTTAGTACCCATTATAGCTTTGTTAAGCAATTACTATATAAGACTCTTTGGGTCCATAGCACATGAAATATATTCTATGTCTCTAATAGGGTGAAAATATAGTAGAGAGAGACAAAATTCTAAAAGGTTTATTGAATTAATACTTGCTGGAATACTTTAAAGAAACAATGACAGCACACAGGATAGTTATCTCTCTGAAGTTGAAACTATTTGCTACTGTTTTAAATTCATAAACAAAAACATACAGAAAGAAAAGAAAGATGTAAGAAGACAGTAGTTGAAACAACATCCTATACCTAGTAGTTACAAATCATGTTTCATTGATTTTGCTCTATCAGTTCCTCAAAAAGAATGGGTTTGCTCATGGCTAATGAAAATAGTCTGATTATGTGCTATGTATCATATACGTGTGCATGTATTGATTAATAAATAACTAAGTATAGGTATAGAAAGTGATATGAAGAGCATGCTATAATTCAAGATAGTTATTTCCTATGAATTTGATATATTTTTCAGACTGAAGTTGCCGGGGCTGGGGGTGCTGCTTGTGTAAGGTAATAGAGTTCCCTAAAGACATGCAGCGATGCCACAGGAAGGGGACGGGAACAATTGTTCTGAACTTCACGCACCACCAAATACAAGAACATGAAGCACAGACAGGGAAAGCACAGATTTCTTGAGTTTCAAATTGGAAAGATGTGTGTTAAAAATATCCACCTCTCTGAACAATACCTAAAATAGAATTTCCCACTTAAGGAGCCAGGAAAAGGAACTGGATTTTGCTCAAGGTCACACTAACCTCCTAGAAATCGGAGTGTTCCCTTTCCGGAGAACAGAGCGCCCCTTCCCTCCCCCCTTCAGGTGAGGTAACTGGCACCCGCGATGCCTTCCGCTAATACCGTGACAAACAGTGCCATCTACTGACTATCTTCTACCACGGACGTCTCCAAAGAGTGGCAAATGTTCGTCAGATGTATGTAAACACTGCTGTGATGTTAGGGTTTACAGCATCATGTGTGAGACTACCCAAAGCTACATGGAATGTAGATATCATCTGTTTTAATTTTCTTGTTTTTCTTTAACAGATGCAGAGATTGAGATCCAAAAAAATGGATCAGTTTGCCCCAAATTCCGACAAGGTATTTTTCAGTGAGTACCACTGTGAATTGAATCCTGGGAATGGAAGAAAGTTTAACACTTTAGAGATGGAAATCAGTTTTCGAAGTTGACCAACCACGGGGGGAAAAAGCCACTTGGCTCACTGTTGACAGAAAGACTAGAGAGGGAGAAAAGCTCTCGTGCCAGCTTTGGAGAAAAGAATGAAAAAAGAAGTAAGAAGTAAGGGCTGTTTTGCTCCTCCTTTGTAACTGCAGAGGTATGCAACTATTTATGATTGCCAGAGATTTGTCCCCACAACAGCATCAGAGGTAAAATGAATCATTATTCTTTAAGCTGCATCCTCTCAATACCAAAATACAGCTTAAAAACCGCAGCAAATATTGTTATGTAAAATGACCTTTACGTTTATGGCGTTTCGGTTGAGCAAAGTAGGGTCAACTTGGTAACGATGCTCCCATACTTTTCACTATATTCAGCTGTGTTTGGTTCCCACTTAAACCTAATACATTAGTTATCTCTTGAATTAATGACCACATCTAGTATTACATTCAAATAGGCTCCTAGTTGTCTCATTTATAGCATTTTAGTACATGGCCATGTCCTGTAAGAGGCTTAGGAATTATTCGAGGATTGGAATATTGGGCAAAGGCTACTCTACTTTCTCATTTAAGGTGAAAACTATCAAGTTGATTATTACAATAGGCTGCTGTTAATGTTGTTTTTAGGCTCAGGCAACACTCTATGAAACATTTTCCCACATTAGAAAATGCACATCCAAGTAAGGAACTTAGAAGACACCAGCAGCCATGTGAATTGTGCTAGAAAATCTGTCCAAGCATAATCCTTTAACTTTATCGCGTTGCTTGTCTTCTAAACTTAGAGGAAACCGAACACACCGAGAGCCCCGGTTCGACTAATTTGGCACCGTGGCGCCCAGAGTTTCAGAAAGGCGGGTGCTCCGGGGCCCACGCCCCAGCGCCTTTCACCTTGTGTCGGGGTCACCCTGGCTTGCGGGGTGCGCGCGGGGTGGGCGTGGGCTCGGATCCGCAGGCGGGGCCCCCGCTGTGGGCGAGCGCAAGGCCTCGCACCGACGTCCCGGGCACAGGGTCGGGGCGGAGCTCGGAAATGCGGGCCGCGGCGACCCAGCGAACCCCGCCGCACAGCGACTGTCCCCCCACACGTGTGGGCCGGGTGCGGTTCCACAGTGACGCGCTCAGCATCTTTGGTTTCCAGGGTCCCATTTGATGATCGCGTCTCTCCCCATTATTTAGTCAGAAGCCTTGGAAAGCGAGGCTCCTTCGACTTCACATTCCTGCTCATTTCTGGAAGAATCTTAGTGCTGTTTGCCATCGATGCTACGCCATTTATGTCTCGTGTCTTTCTGCACCACATTATCGCAGAGGTTTCAGATCCACGAAGATCACTCGTGTTCATCTGCAGGTGATGGAGGATAGACGGACGATGCAGTGTGATGGTGTTTCCTCTTCTTCCTGCTTCCTTTCTTTCCTGCTGCTGTGGTGAACTCCTTCAACCCTTACAGAGCCCAAACCGAAGCGTGTTTGCTAAGGGATTTCCGAATATCCCTGGGCTAGTCATAAATTGCTTCATAGAAACTCTGCAGTTAATAAACTGACTTTGGATTTGATCAGTTCTCAATTTAAAGGAAGCTGGGGACATAGCTTATGTTAGAGCTAAGGGCTAAGTGGTAGCTTGCTTGGCATTCCCGGAAGCCCTGGGTTCAAGTCCTAACACCTCAATCAACCAGTCGATCAACTGATTTAAGAGAAAGAGGATATGTGCTTTGCGGTGACGCTCTTTTCATATGAATAAAAAAGAAGAAAAAGAGAAAAAAGCATACACACGTTTATAGAGACAATGGTAACAATAAATGAAGAATATTCACTGTGAGAAGGTGCAACACCCAATCTGTTAGAGAACTGGCTTTGTTTTTAAGCACCAGTGGGATGTAAGGGAATTTTCAAATATAAAATGCCCTGCAGAGGGGAGAGACTGGCTCTGCTGAATCACACAGAGTTCCATAGAAGTCCGTTTTTAAATTCAGTTCGTAGCTCCTAAGCATGTAGAAGAGTTTCCCCCAGCATTAACACTTAAGTTTATTTTTACTGATGAGTGAGAATGTAGTAAATGTTTTAAAATCATGGTCCTTTAGTGAAATTCTTTTTGAAGAATGTGTCTGTATCATTCTGGAGAGAATAACACCACTGGTCCATTTCCTCTTTACAGGTCACAATTGCTTGCAGTTTTAAAACTGTATTGACTCAGAGGTAAAATTGCATTTTCCTTTTTCATTCTTATTCCTCCTAAAAAGTGAATTCAAAGTCAAATCTATTAAGAAGTGGGGTTTGACTTCACGTGTGAGCATTCTCTGAGGGTGGGAGATGGGTTCCTAGATATACTTCTCTCCTTTGTGAAGTACCTGCCTTACTGACACACTCTTGTAATCACTCTCAGACCACGCGTCAGGTTGGCAAGTGCAGCTCGTGACGGTAATTCAAAGTGCAGTTCAAGGAGGCCCCACCGTTACCTGCTCTTCATCTATCAGGTGGCTAAACGTGTCACGTGTAATCAGGCGGTCCAATTAGCTAAGCAGCAAAGTTCTGAAAAGTAACTTCTGTACTTGATCCCCATCTCTCAGCTACCACTGTTTAGAAAATATCTAGAAAGTTACTAAATATTACACCCAAGAATCTGCTACTAACCATGAGTTAAAAAAAAATACCCGTGAGTCTTGTATGAGTTTTAATCCACACTGATTTGGAAAAAGAAATGCACACAGCCTCCCTCCAATACCTCACCCTGTCCGTCACCTTTCTCAAGTGTCCCAAGGGAGAAAGCACTCGCTCAGCTCCAGCCTTAGTTACCCAGCCGTATTCAGTCCTCACCACAGCAGGGCCACCATAGCTGAGCACGTCTCTCTGGACACACACAGATAGGGCCCTTGTTTGACACCTCCCAGAGAGCCTGGAAGGAAGCCAGGGCTCAGACCAGAGTCCGCTGGCCCACTCGGGACTGCGGTGCCCCATGTGTCACCCCCATGCCGGCCCTCAGTGGTCACCTCTGTTTCCCACACACCTGGGCGAGTGAGAAACCCGAGCACAGGGAGAGTCCATTAGCTACGCTTCAGGGGGGAGCACAGCCTCCCGAGCACCATCTCTCGTCTAAAGCAGAGCCTGGGCTTGAAGACTGCACAGCTCCTGAGAGTCCCCCTCGCTCAGGAGCTCCATCGCCACATATTTCCCCCCAGCGGGAAGTCTTGTATAAATAGGGTGAACATGTGACAATATATTTTTAGAGGACTCGAGCATGAAAAGGAAAGTTATTAATAAAGGCACCAGGACAGTAGGCACAAACCAGCACAGCATGAGCAACCGGCTCAGGGTCTCAGGAAGAGGACAGGACTACTGTTAGGTCCAGGTGTGCACTGCCCATCACGAAGGCCATTCCGTGATGATTATTTCTTCCCTTTCACTTCACATGCTGCCTAGAAAGCAGGTCATCAGCTCCCCTCAGCTTCAGCTTTGCAATTATTCCACCTTACACTGACCGCATAATATGTATACACGTCTTACACACACGCGGAAGACACAGGAGGAAGGAATGAACCATCAGTAATATCACTGCCTCATCAGACATGCGGACATGCAGGGTGCTGACCAAGCTCTTTGGAGATGAATGACCCAAAATTTGCTTGGAACAACTTACAATTTGACTGTCTCTTGTGTTCTTTTTGGTCACATTTTATACGAATAAGAAATGATTAGCACACCATTTATTCAGACAATCAGCAGCCTTATCACACTGTGTCTCATGTAGACTATTTTCCCTTTGGTGCGAGCTTATCCTTGTTTCATATGTTCACTACTGCGTTAACAGTGCTTTATATTCTGAGTGATAAATTCTGAGTTTTAAAAGGTGAAACTGGACACATATATGTTTTCCATCATTTGTTTCCCACCCCCTTCGGGCTCCAGTGGTCACTTGTTGAATATCTTTTGGAGATATTTTGAAGTTCTCTAATAAGTACTTTTACTACTTTTAGGAAGTTATGTGAAGGAAAAGAAACGCCAATCAGCACCACAATGATACACCACTCGGCCATTAGTAACTTGATTGAATAAAAGAGATGATCAGAGTTGAACAGCGTGTGGTGAAATCAGAACTGTCCCGCAGTGCACATGGAAATATTGAGCCACACAGACACTTCCAGGAGAAGTGTGGGGATTTTTCCAATGGTCCAACAGGGAACTCATCTGTGATTCATTACGGCCACACTGAGGAAGGTAGCTGAGAGAATCAAAGTCACTTTATACGCCAAAACTGACACAGCAGAATCTCCAGCAGCATTATCATCAGAGCCAAAACAATCCAAATAGTGGATGGACAAATAAAACGTGTCGTGAACATACAGAATATTATTCAGATGAAAAACAAAGCACTAATACATGTTACAAATGGATGAACTTGAAAACACTGCACTCAATGAAAGAAGCAACTCACAAAACTCCCACATACAGTTCCAGCTTAGTGGTAAATCCACACCAGGCAAATCCGTGAAGACCGGAAGCAGATTCAAGACTGCCTCAGACCCGATGCTCTGCTTTGCGAAAACAGCAGAAGCCAGTAGATTGTGCATCTTAAGTGAGTGAATTACACAGCATCTGAGTTACATCTCAATAAAGTTCTTTAAAACAAGGTGGCCAGAATCTTCTTTCTTGAAGAACAACAGGTCAAGGACACATTCCCAGTTAAGAGCACAATTGAAACAAGTGCATTGGCAGCTAAGCCAATCACTAAATCATGAAATATAACTCAGAGAGGTGTGACTTCTAAAGACCTACCACGTCCTTGAAGGTAAAGCCCCAGTTGTGTAGTGATATAAATTTCCAGGGATGTAGAGATAGATTATCACAAGCAGGTAGACCTTAACAGAAGATCGCTCCACTAAGCCATGAGGTTGAAATAATAGTTGAAAAACGTAATGACTGTTTGTGAGTATTCACACATGACTTGAGTTTTCTGATTAGTTAATACCATAGTTAGGAGATTTGGAATTCAAAGCACACTGGACTTGAAATGTCCATAATTTAATACTTGTGTGACCCCAGGAAATGACCCTTACCTCTCTAAACATCACCTCCAGCATTTCTGGAGTAATAAGCACTTGATAAGCTTCTGTACAATCAACAAAAATACTCTCAGCATCAAAGAAACACCCAATTTTCTGGCTTCATTACCATCTTTTTAAACCCTTATTTGTTAAATACCAGATACACGCAGTCATAGTTTAAATCTTTCCTCAAGCAATGGGTTTTAGGCAAACACAGGGAAGGAAGCACAAATACCTTCTAATGAGATTGAAAGTTGAGTGTTGAGTTGCTGTGTGACTCAGTTAACAGCAAGTGAAGATGGGTTCCTACAGAACTCTTGTTGTGCCTCCCATGGGAAATTACACCGGTCGGTCAGACAATAGAGCGCGAACCAGGGGCGCACAACGCTTCGATTCCTTGTGGATTCAGTCAGCATTTGCATGTAAAATCTTTCACCGTTTGTTGTGTGTTTTAAATTTTAAAATGATTCATTTTCTGTTCTCTTGTGCTTCGGCTTGATCTCAAGCAATCCTGGTTAGTTTTCTGCTTCTTTGCCAAGTTTTGGTGTTGGATGAAAATCTGGAAAAATCTCTACTGTGTCTTCAAAAAGAGCTGATTCCTTCAAGTTTCCTGAGGTAACTAATAAAAACAATGTGGAAAGGACACCGAGTTGCCATTAAATTATAAATTACTTTAATAAGGAATATATTTCTTTGCATTTGGCAAAATAGTTGAATATTGACATAGAGAAATATTTATCTTTTTTTAAAAATATGTAAATGTTCTGACATCTATATAGGGAGGAGTATCTATGGACAGTATAAGGAAAAAATTCAGTAGAACAGTGAAGCCAAGTGTGTTAGATCCGATTGTCAGAGTCTAACTCCTGCCTCTCCTGCTTGTTAACTGTAGTTTTGGGAAATTACCCTACACTTTGGTCTTGTTAACAATTAGACAATAATAATAATAATGCCTTACAGAACTTTTGTTAGTATGTAAAATTATTTAGAAAAAGAACCAGTTACATAGTGCTCAATAAATGTATCAGTTAATATTTCTTAGCAAGTAGTCAGATCAAAAGGTAAGAAAACACACAGATTTACTTGTACTATTGCAGTGGGGAATGAGGGTAGAAAATGTCCTTGCCAGGAGCAGGGACTGTGCGTTACCACCTTTTACAGCCCAGGTCCCCCTTGAGAGCCTTCATAGTCTGCATTTGGGCTGCCCCCTGCCCAGGTCTCTCACCACTCTGTCTCAGCTTCAGAGTTCTGGGCTCAGAGGACCCAGTTGAAAGGAGCTGATCACTCCCCATTTTGGGCCCTCCTTCGTCTGGCTTGTTTTCCTCTGTTAACCCCATGACAAATTAACTTTTGTTTCCCTATTTTGTATTTTTTTTCCTCCTTATTTGAATATAAGATTCATGGAACTCAGGAAACTCGCCGGTGTTCAAATTTGCATCCTGATATCTACCAAAGGAAGGAATTTATTTTTGGGTGAAGATGAGGTTTTATGAAACAAGCCGGTAAGTTATAAAGAGGAGAGGCTCCCATCTTTCCATGTCTTGGGTTTCCTGGGATGTAGACTCTGAGTTTGACACACATCCCAGGGAGAGGAAATGCAGGATTAATCTGGGGGGAAATGGCCTTATAATGAGGACCAGCAGCTCCGGCCCTTGGGAAACTCTGGAGCTGAAATGACTCATCAAAGTCTTCCATGTTGGATCCAAGTGGGTTTGCCTTTGTCCCTTGGCCAGTTGGTCTTTGTCTTTGGACCACCCACAAAATGATGTGACCTTGGCTTGGGGACTTTCTGCAGCTGAAGTAGTCTTGGAAGGGTCAACAGCTGAAGGCTGGAGACCAGAAGTCCCTTTGCTTGAGTGGGGATCTCAGAGATCCATATTCATGTCCATCAAGCATTCTGTATTTCTCATTCCTTTATGCTCTCCCTCACTCGTTCAACAAACATCAGTGTGTATTTTCCATGGACCAAGCACCTTCTCAGGCTCTGGGAACTCAACAATGAACACAACAAATTTCTTGCCCTCAGAGACCTAACATTCTGGGAAGAAAAGATGCACGCTGAACAGACCCAAAGCTCATGTAAGTCAGGGATATTAAGTGTTATAAAGGAAAACTCTTCAGAACTCAAGTGACAAAGTGACGTTTTAACTATCTTCTGAGAAAAGTGAGTGAGG
>RJWT010009732.1:0-24870 GCA_004365215.1 Cuniculus paca | reverse complement strand
AACTATCATTCACACTTTGAACTGAAAAAGTCACAGCCATCTTTCTGCAGGAAGCCTCACACTCGGAGAATGAATAGGGAGGATTCTGAATCTATCATTGCTCGTACTTTCTGCTTATGCTGTTTCATTTCCTGAAATATCCAATATTAATTGTATTTATCAACATCTATGCATCCTTCCAAGGTCCAAGAGTTTTGAGAATACCGATCAGCCTCCGAGGGTCCCTGTCAATCATGGTACTCTTCCACTAGAGGGGAAAAGACAGTATAACATAAGAGGCTGTCAGGATAATCATGCTCAAAGCAACACTCTTTCTTGAATAGGAAGAGCTCTGAGCTTAATTACACACACTGAGTCACTCCACAGGGAGCTTGGTGTATAAAGCTAGTGATTCTTTGAAAGGAAGCTTTGATAGCTTCAGAATTCTAGCTCTACTCTCCTGGATTCCAGTGTTTTGGCGCCTCCCACATCAGAATGGAGGGTTGGGTCTCACAAAATGGTACTCCCAAGGTATGCTCTGTGCCATGCTGAGTACTCCAAGATGCAAGACACTACCAGAGCCTCAGAAGCCAAGTTTCTCTCAAATGTTCTGCCCTTCTCCCAAGACAGGGCCACAAAAACCTTTTTTCTAGGGCACATTATAGAACTGGAAACTCAGTTCCCCCAAGCAAGCCATTAAAGTAGAAATATTACCCGAAGCTTTCTCCTCCTTTTATGTAAAAGCTGGCCACAAAGATATTCTCTGACTGGTACTGCATCCATGCCTGGAGGGAAAGAATGACAAGCAGAGACTAACAGAGACTGAGGAGCAGAGATTGACAAGAGCCCTGCAGAGGAGACTTTCCACCTGAGACCAAACCTTTCTGTCCAAGCACATGTCTACATCCCTGTCAAGTTCTGATTAAATAGATCTGTTATTCTTTTCTTGTTAATCTGTCTTTTGTTACAGGGATGTCCGCCATAGCCATTATGGTGGGTAAAAACAAATGCGCTATACCTTTCCACCCCTGCAGAAGCAAGCAGTAAAGTTAATCCAAATTAGAAGTCATTTGTTATCAAAGGCTCAGGGTTTAAGAGGCCGTGCCGTGAGGAATGGCAGTGACTGGCAGCAGTCTTCCATAAAAGTGGCACTGTGTACAGGAGGCAGCCAGAAAACAGGCCACACAGCAGAGACACAGCCTCTTTCCATCAACACTCATCAGGAGGATTAACCCATGACGGCCTTTCTTACGGCTACAGCTTAGCAGAAACTTTGAAACAACATCCTAAAAGGACCATCAGACTTCCTCAAAGAGTCCTGAACTCACAATCAATCAGAGATTTGGGCCTATACAGCACACTGAAGTCACCAGCCACCTTCAAACTGCACAAATATCAAGAATGCTTTCCCACATTAGGAAAAAGGTAAAAGTGTTACATGTTTAGAAAACAAAACAAAAATATAGCTATTTTAATTGAATAGTTCCCCAAAAGAACTAATGAAATGTTAAATGAAACATAAAGAGACTTCATAGAAGAAAGTTTAATTTTGCAAAGTAAACTTTAAAAAGCTGATCCAAAAAGCAATTCAAAG
Source organism: Cuniculus paca (assembly GCA_004365215.1). Classification (NCBI taxonomy): domain Eukaryota; kingdom Metazoa; phylum Chordata; class Mammalia; order Rodentia; family Cuniculidae; genus Cuniculus; species Cuniculus paca. The sequence goes on along the minus strand of RJWT010009732.1, from coordinate 23,297 downwards.
TTAAACAGCTTCAGACTCATTAAATATATATGTACAATAGAACTTCGAATTAGGTGGAAATAATCAACTGACATCAATCTTCGAGATGCCAGTTGAAACAATTCACTCCATCCACCAATCAATCGTTCAATAAGGAAGCACTACACAATCTTTGTATTTGATAAGGACTCCAGAAGATTGAATTTTTTTTTAAATAAAAAGGATGGCTGCCTTCCTTTCAGAAGCTTTTAATCCAGTGAGAAGAACATAACAAAGTTTCAATTTCTCCATTATAAAACATTATAAGTAAACTGAACGTGTTATCTCGCATGTGTCATCCCAGCTGCTCAGGAGACTGAGGCAGGAAGGTCACAAGTTCAAGAACACTGTGGGCAGCTTAAGGAGACCTTGTCTCAAAATAAAGTTTAAAAAGGGGTGGGGATGTAGCTCAGTGGTTCCCTCCTATGTGTGAGGTCCTGGACTCAATCCCCAATAACACAGTGTGGGTGGGTGTGTGTGTGTGTGTCTGTGCGCACACGTGTGCATGGACACACACATACAGCAGAGAAGGACAGTCTGGACCCTGTTCCGGCAGAACTGTGCACAAACTGGATTCATTCCTAAGCCGACAAAGTGAGTTTTATGCAGCACACCTGTGAAAGTTCACGGCTGAAATGTTCATAAACTGGGGACTTGCTCTACTGGATTTTGAAATAGAAAACAGAGAAGAACTCATAACACATTTGCTTAAATATGTTCCCTTGGTAAAAACTATAAAATCTCTCCACACTACTACCATGACATACCACGCCGAAAAAAAAAAAATCCAATATGAGCTGGGTGCAGTGGCACATGCCTGTAATCTCGGCATTCTGGGAGGCTGAAAAGGAGAATGGAAAGTTCAAGAACAGCCAGGGCAGCTGAGTGAGACTCTGTATCAAAATAAAAAATGAACCCAGGTCTGGGAGTGTATTCAGTGTGAAGGCCGTAGATTCAATCCCCAGTAACATGCACACAAACAAAAAATCCTACTGAAAGTATACAATCAGCAAAATCTAGATTGTGAGAAACTCCAATAAATATATTTCAGTGTAAAAGGGATTGGGGATTAGAATATATAGGTTAAAAGACTTTTTTTCTTTTCCAGCACCAGGGATTGAACTCATGACCTCGCACTTGCCAGGCAGGTGCTTAGGCCACTGAGCTAGATCCCCAACCCTGGTTAAAAGACATTTGAAAGTCATAAACAACTGTAATGTATAGTCCTTACTTAAGCCATTATTTAAAGAATAAACTTAAAATTTATCATGAAATTTGAGAGATTCAGAGATTAGGTGTTTGATGTTAAGGCATTACTGTTACTTGTGTAGGTATGAAAATGAAATTATCATTTTTAAGTTATGATTTTGGAGATATATATTAAAATACATATTTACAGATGAAATTATAGGACACCTACAATTTGATTGAAAGTAATTAATTTATAAAGAACTTAGAAAGTTGAGATTGAAATTAAATGAGAAGGGCCATGAGTGGATAGTTGTTTTGAGAACGTATGAATCCATTATTCTGTTTCTGTATATGTTTGAAATTTCCCATAATAAAATGTATAAAAAGAAAAATGTTTTCAAAAAGGATCATTAACCATGAGGTAGGTTGACTCTATTCATTAATGGATATATTTTGCAACATGAAAAGAAAAGGCATCTATTGGAAATTTATTCTAAATAATTTATGCTTCAAAGTTTAGGAGACTGTTAGAGGACCATAATATTGGTTCTTTGGTAAAAATCCCTACATAACAGGCCCTACAACTAGGAAAATGGAGTATAAAGTACTGGTGAATTTTGCAGTGCAATCTGTATCAAAGACACTGAAATTAAAAAATTGTATATTCAACTGTAAATAATCAAAATAATTTGAATTTATGTCCGTGTGTATTAGTTATACATTAATAATTCATTCTTTAAGCCAAAAAGTGGGAAAAAATGTTATTATAAAATGCTCAGGATATGAATCACTTCGTATGTATGCTTAATCACTGCATGTAATAGTGATAATAAAAAAATGAGAAATAATAATACTGACATTTTCCGAAATTTCACATCCGGGAGCATATCATTGGAATCATACACTCTCAAGCCTATAATGCCAGCACTCAGAAAGTTGAGGCAGGAGGATCAAGAGTTCAAAGCCATCCTGAGCTACGTAAGTGAACTTAAAGGCCAGCCTAACAACATGGCAAGGTCCTCTCTCAAAAAACAAAAGCAAACAAACAAATCATACAACCTTAGATTAAAACCACTATGTTACAGCCACTGTAACATAATAAATGGCTTTAATTCTAATGGCCAAATATATTTAATTGGTATATGTAATCTATGCTAATCTGAGCAACTCTAGTTTATTCTTTTCCATTTTACTTTCTTTTTAAAAAAAGTATGTGTGGGATGGGTCCCACTAGCTTATTCACCATTGCTGGCTACCTATCTGTAAGCACTGGTCATTCGTTCACCCAGTATTTAAAGAGAATTTGTTGATTTTTGTCATCCAACATGGACCCTTTCCTCCATCTCAACAAAGCTTTGAATGATTCTCACCTTTGTGATTCTCAGCCCACAGGCTTTGAACAGCCTCACTATGCCCCAGGTCCTAGGAGTAGAACAGACCTAAACTAAACCAAAATTATATCCTATGTGATTCAGAAATGGGTATATGATTCAAGTTAGGATAACTTAGACCAATCAGGCTCAATGCCAAGACTTCTACTCACACCCCAGGAAGGCCACAGACTTCCCCATTATATCTGATGCTACAATGTTGTGAGCTTGAAGCTGTGAGAACCAAATCAATACAACAGAAAGCAGAACTAACAGGAAGGCAGTAGCAGAGACTTAATTCCATCTTTGCCAGAATACATGTCTTACTATAAACATTTTAATTATGAGGCCAAGAAATTTTCTTTTGCTTAAACTACCTTTGGAATGAGACAGACTTCGTTATAAATACTCACTAGTATTTCTTGGTTATATGGGCTTCAAAAATTAGGACATAACTAACTTACTGTCATTTATCTCATAGTACCAGAAAAAAGTTTAAAGTAAATGATGTATTCTTTTGTAGTTTAGATCAAAAATGTACCCCAAAAGTCTCATGTGTGTGGAAGTGGTGCCTGCAGAAGGTAACTGGAGTATAGGAGCTATCTTCATTAATGAACTAATCTATTCATAGTTGTATGTGGTATGAGGAGGTGGGGTCCAGCTAGAAAGGGTGGATCTCACCTGGCATACCTTTAGAGGGTAGATGTCTCACTCAGCCTTTTGCCCTTCTCTCTTCTTCCAGCAAGAAAAGCAACTTTCTTTTCCATCCGCCTCTACCAAGATTTTTCTCCTTTGGAGCCAGCCAACCATGGACTGGCACCTCTGAAACCATGAGCCAAAAGTAAACTTCTCCTCCATTTTATTTGTGGATATCAGATATTTTGTCTCAGCATTAGAAAAGTTCACTAATACATACATATTTCAACAGTGGTATGAGTAGTACACTTTGAGGAACATTATATTAAACTCATAATATGCAGCACTAAGCAGAAAGCCTTACATTTTCAACTGAGTAGGGATACAGTATTACCAAATCTGAAACATGTAATATCCTGAAAACTTTATTATCACACAAAATAACTAACTGGTAAAAAGGGGTTCAAGAAGACAAGTGGTGAGTATTCTGAATCGGCCTTAATAATTCCAGAAAATAATCATAACATAAAAATCTATTCAAAGGTTCGTCTTGGTTACATGCTGGAAAGGTTGTAAAAGGCATCAATTCTTAAGTCTAAAGTTTTCTCTTCAAAATTCAACAACTTATGAAGAATACTGGAAAATTCTCTCTAAAAGAGGAATTTGTCAATTTACATTTTAAAACAGCACTGCTTTCTCCTCTATCTTTTAATAATACAACTGAAAATAGGTTAAGAATAGGTCATTTATAAATCTACAAGCAAATTTGTCTTTTCATATATACCAAGACATTTATTAAAACTATGACAGCATCTGACAAAATATCTGACTTCAATTGGAATTGTTCTTCACAATATGAATGTAGCATTATGATTTTTATCTAGATTACTAGATAAAAGCCATCAATTTCTACCACAGAAGAGAACCAGTCAAGGGCTAAGTCCTGATATTCCTATTGAATATTCTTTTAGCACTGTTTTGGAGCTGTAATTCACAGGAAGTGAAGTTTAACCTTCTTCTAGAATCCTGTAATGCTGGGTTTGTGAATAAAACTCTAAATGTCTCTACACTGAATCAAACTGTTCTTTGTTAAGTTATAGTGATATTCAAATAGAAATTAACAGTGATATTCAACTAAACATAGCAAATTTTTATTCTTAATTTCACAGATTTTCTTCTGAGACATACTTATGAAATAATAACCAAGGCAGATTTTCTCATCACATCTAAATTTCAAAAACTTCTATTTTCACTACTGCTATTTAGAAAATTCTCAAAGCATAAATTTTTGGTTTTCAAAAATAATGTCTAAATCATGACTGGAGTCAATTTTTCTGTAAGAACACTGTTAAAAATTAGGGGTTGGTTCCTAAACACACTATTTGTCAAGATTACTTTTAGATCAATTATAAATGAGTATCATAGCAAACTAATTTACAAAGTTACAAATAGCAACTGTGGTGTTATTTTTAAAAACTACTCACAATAACCCACATGTAGAACTATATTAGTATGCAAGATAAGTATCTACCAACAAATTACCAAAAAAAAATCATAAATAACTAAAATTTAACCTTTAAAATTCACCAAAGTTTAGTCATACATAACCCTATTTTCTCTGGGCAGCTGTTCACTTGGACATGTTCCTTATTTATTGATATACTCTGTTCAAAGTGAGGGTCACGTTTCTTCAACAGGAACTGCCAAATTTTGTGGTAAATATTGACATGCCTCAGCATGTCAATATTTATACTGTCAGGACTTTGATAAGTTTCAACAATAGCTGCATCTTATTTCTTGTTGCTCTTCCAATCGCTCAAAGTCCTTTTTTATCCAATATAATTCTCATTCAGTGCTCAGAAAAGATTACAAGTGAGCTAACAGCATCTTCTTATACAAAGACCAAGTTTAACATTGCTATTTCAACATTTAGGTTAGTTCTATTGGAAAAAAAAAAAAAACTGGAAGTGGCACACAAATCAGGATACACTGTCCTCTGAATATTATTTGCTTTTGACTATTTAACTTAACCCCAAACCTAATCATCATATTCAAGCCTATTTATTATTGCTGAGCCATCCACAATTCATAGAGTTAAGCTAGTTCTTACTTAGTGAGTCATACAGACTGGGTAAAGATGTAACATACTGATGAAGGCATGAGACTGTCACCACAAATACAGCACCTTGGAATGCAAGACAGGCTTTCCTCTGAGAACCCCCTTGTCTGCTTAAAGTCTATTCCCTGAAGGAAGAAAACAAAGTTTCCATTAACTAATTCATACCATGGAAAGAAAGACTAAGGTCTATCATCACACCTAGGCGACTTCTGTCACACACCATTTTCTACTATTTTGGTCCCAAAAAGGAACATTTACAAATCATTGTGTTCTGTAAATCAGACAGATTTTGTCTCAAGCTGTTAAGTGCACACCAAATCCATCATGTCCTCCTAAGATAATTTACTATGCATTCCTAGACATTCCCTTTTCTCCACTCCCTCACAGAAAGCTTCTGAACAAGGTGGCTGGTGAGTAATCACACTAAGGTCATTTTCCCCCTGGCTATGGTTTCCTCTTTTGCATGTTAATAAATTTGTATACTTGTCTCCTTTCTAATCTTAAGGTGGACCTTCAGAGGGCAGAGGAGAAATTTCCCTTTGCCCCTTCACTGATTTAAAATCAGCAGTGGTGAACCTGTGGCAAGCACGCCACAGCAGGCTGTTTGCTATTATCGAAAGCTCTAAAAGGTTTCAGTAATCTCTGATTTATAGGCTACAATAATGATCTATGCAGAGGACAGTATGAATTTAGAATGTCAATCACAAGAAACACTTAGGAGGTCAGGCTCATTATCTAAGATTAATGAATGGTTGAAATATAAAATTAATTTACCTAACTGTTGTGCCAAGTGTCAGATATCATGCTAACAAACTAATTATTAAATCAACCTCAATCGCAAAAGTCCATATGACTGAAATAAAGCTTTTTCAAAGTCTTGTAAACACACTTTAGGATCTCCCAATGGTACACAAGCAAAAGTTTACACTAAAGCTACTATAGAACTGGCATTTCACAAAAAAATGAACACTTAATGAGAAGTATGAAATTCGAGCATGGATTTTTCTTTTTGTTCTTTTTTTTTTTTTGGTAATAAAAGTCTCAGCATTATTGTTCTCCCCAAAACAGCCAAATGTCATCAACATTAAAATTCTGCTGAGAGTCCCCTAATGATTTCAGATGGCAAATGAGTCATTACAAATTCAAATAATTCAGTCCATTCATCCAGTTATAGTCTATTGAGGACTTCTATGCTTCTGATAAATGCTTAGTACATTACTTAAGAGAACGAAATTGGGCTGAGGATATAGCTCAGTGGTGTAGTGCCTGCCTGGAAAGCATGACGTCCTAAGTTTGATTCCCAGTATCAATAAAAAGAACTAAGCAAAAATTCTTGCTTTCAGGGAATTAGGGGGAAGACAAATCATTAAAAACACATGCAACAAATATGTGAATTAGAGAGTGATAATTATTACAATAAAAGGAGAAAAAACGGTACAACAAACTGTGAGCACAGAGGAAGATGAGGGTGTGAACAAAATTTAAAGCTACAATTTTAAATAGAGAAGCTGGAGTAGGCTTTCCTGAGAGGTGACAGTTGAGCAAATACATAAAAGACATGAAGGCATTTCCTGTATGAAGGTCAGGGAAAAAGTACTCCAAGTAAGAAAGCAACTAGTACAAAAGCACTGAAGTGGGCCCAGAATACTTAAGAAACACAGTGTCCATGTGGGCTACCAAAATGTACAGGCAGGTAAGGGAGGACCAGATCATGCAGGGTCTGCGAGGTCACTGGAAGGACGTGAGTTTTTACCATGAGTTAGATTAGGAGGCATAAAAGATTTTCAAGCAAAAAAATAACATTACATTCTTTTTAATAATCTGTTTGGGTCTAATTCTGCATTTATAGCAAAGTCACAAAGATAATACACAGCCCCCACATGGCCTCATCCACTTTCCTCTAATATCACTATTACCAAGGTTTATTTATTAAAACTGAGAAGCCAGCATTGATACATTATTACTAACTCTAGACTTTACTTGGATTTCACCAGTTTTCCCACTGATGTCCTTTTTTCTATTCTAGGATTCCATCTAGGACAACACATTGCATCTTGAATCCTGTATCTTAACAGTTTTTGACTTATACTTTAAAAATATCACTCTGTCTAGCATATGAGAATAAACTTTAGGAAGGAAGGATTAAAGAAAGCAGAGAGACCAGTGAGAAAATTATTACCGTGATCCAAGTAAGAAACGATAGTGACTAATAATGGAAATTCAAGCCAGGGCTGATCAGTGTACTAATTTAAAAAAGAAAACTGTAGCAAACTGCTGAATTCTAGATACATTTTAGGGAAGGCCTACAGAATTTGCTGATGGATTTGATGAAACATAAATATTAAGAAAGGAGTAAAAGAGAATTCCAAAGAACTCTGCGTAAATGATGGCATAGGGCAGTGTGGCAAACCTGTGGCACGCATGCCATAGCTGGTTCTTTGGTAGAGGTTTGCCATCACGAGTACAGGGTTTCTATTAACCAAGATGAGAAAGAATGAAACAAAGTTGGAAAGAAAAGAGTACATCTGGGGTTGTATGAGATACCTTTTAAATGTATAAATGAAGATGCAGAGGTAGCAAATGGATAGGGAAATCAAAAGCTCAGAAAGAAAACGGACTAGGAATATGAATGTAGAAGCCTTTGATATAAAGATATTTAAAATCAAAAGACTTGATGTCATCAAAGGGGAGACATGGAAAGGAAAATCAGGCCAAAGATTGGAACATTTAGACAATAAAAGGGTGGGAAGAATAGACAGACCCAGGAAAGCAGACTGAGAATGAGCAACCAAAGAGGCGGGAGGAAAACCAAGAGTATAGTTCTGGAAATCCAGTAGGGAAAATGGATCACAGGGCGGGGAGTGTTCAACTGTATCCAAAGCTGGTAAGAGGCCAAATAGAGTGATGACTGAGAATGATCATCATCCAGACACCAAGGGTGACGCTAAGAAGAGAATCTTAGAGAACAGTGGGAGCAATGACCACGTTGGAGTAAACTCAAGAAAGAACAGAAGCGGGCATGGTAGTGTACCCTTGTAATCACAGCACTCTGGGAGCTGAGGACTACAAGTTTGAGTCTATTCTGGCCTTGGTGACCTAGCGAGACCCTATCTCAAAATATAAAAAAGGGTAAGGGATGTAGCTCAGCACGGAGGCCCTGGGTTCAATCCCAAGTACTGCCAAAAGGAAAAAAGGGAAAGAATAAAGAAATTGGGGTACGGAGCATAGAGAACGCTACACAATTTCCCTGCAGAGAAAATTAATGAGGTTGAAAATGTAGAAAGGTTAAATGAAATTTCTTAAGGAAAAAAATAATACACAGGTCAAAGTAAACTTTCATTCATCAAAATCCAAGATCACGGGGGAAATAAAATAAAATAAAATAAAATAAAATAAAACTGGCAGGGAACGCAAAGCCAAACACTGAAAAACAAATAACCTCAACTTTAGGCTATGGAGTTCAGATGAGAATCAGCAACAACACAAAACCACTCTCTTTTAATAAAGTGAATAAAAAAAGAATGAAAAAAGGTCACTGATGTAAAAGAAAACCATTTTTTCGCAGCACTGGGGATTGAACTCACGACCTTGCGCTTGCCAGGCAGGCGCTTAGACCGCTGAGCTAGATCCCCAGGCCTGTTTTTTTTTTTTTTTTTTTTTTTTTTGAGACAGGGTCTCACTATGCCGTTCAGGCTGGCTTTGAGCTCACTTTGTAGCCCAGGCTGGTCTCAGCCTCCCCAGTGCTGGGATTACAGGTGTGAGCCACCACGCCCAGCTACCATCAGTATTATTCTTAATACTAGGCAAAGTAAAAAGAGAAAGTGGGGAGAAAGTGGTATGGCAATAAAAAAGCAATACCAATGTAGTTTTTAAAACCTTTTACCAAGTCCCTAATTTATGCAAATCAGTCATTGTTCCATCATTAGCCCTTCCCTCAGGGAGCTTTTAATTTAGTGAAGAAGAAAGCCATGAACACACAATAGTGCTCACTGAGTGCTTACTCTAAGCCAAACACTTGGCTAGATGATTTACTCATTTAATCCTCACAACACTGAGAAGCCAGTGCATACTCTGCACAGAAAAATTAAATACGTGCCATTTTTACTTAATGATTTGAAAACTCACAGAAGAGCTGTCAGAAAGACTTAATAACCATGCAGTTTAAGTACTATCTCCCCATGCGACCTCATCACATGTCAGACTTTGTTATTTATACGAATGCAGCAAATATTATTCACATATGTTCGGCCTTAACTGCTAGTCCCTCTAACGATAATTAAAAATAACTAGCCCGTAGCGTGCTCCACTCTTCTTAAACTGAGCTACATTTAGTTTATAGAAACTAAACTGGAGTGGTGGCACATGCATGTCACCACAGCCACTAGTAAGGCAGAAGCAGAGTCAAAGATGTTAAGTTTGAGGCCAGCTAGGGCAACCTGGCAAGATGCCAGTTCAGAAAATAATTTATGGACCAATCAGTTAAATTCATAAATGCAACTCATCAATTGTGGTCTCTAATAACTTCAGCTTCTTGGCGCCCTTCACAAGCACCCTGAAGCCCAAATGCATAACCGAGCTGGTGTCAGAGTTTAACACCCGCCATCTCAGCACTCTTTCAACAGTTCCAGCCCAGGCTGGGTAACACAGTGACTTAGTCAGACCCTGTCTCAAAATAAAAAAATAAAACGGTCCCTAGGTTCAATAAGCAGTACTACGAAAAAAAAAAAGTACCCTGATACATCACAAAGATCAAAATGATCAGAGGCAGTTATATTTATCATTCTAGAACCGAAGTTTGATGAGTTACACAACACAATTTCCAAAAGAAGTAAGTTTGTTTCATTTGAATGGCAAGGTATAATTTAAGGCAATTAAAAGACACCATTAAATAACTTACTTCCTGACAGGTAAAAGGTACTACTTTATAATTTTTTATTCCCTTCTTCCATGTTGACATTAAATTCCTCCAATGAACAAGTCAACTTAGTTTCTCCAATGACATCTTTTCATAATACCATGAATAAAGCAGATGTTTGGTAAATGCTTATTAATTTGCGTATTTGACTACCTCTTAATAATTCCATATAATGGACTGGAAAATCAAGTTACTTAGAATTTAAAACAAAACAAAGTCAATGTGCACAGTAGCAAACCATCTAATCACTCACAGCAGAGATCCAAATCTTCTAATCACTGTGTTACCCTAATATTTAAAGAGTTTCATAGTTTTGCCGAATACACCTCACGAGTTTCCTTCCTTCCTTCTCCCTATCGACCTCTGGACCAATTAAAAAAAAAAATAGCCGGGCGTGGTGGCTCACGCCTGTAATCTCAGCACTCGGGAGGCTGAGACAGGCGTATCGTTGTGAGTTCGAGACCAGCCTGGGCTACAGAGTGAGCTCAAGGCCAGCCTGAACGGCATAGTGAGACCTTGTCTCAAAAACAGGGCTGGGGATCTAGCTCAGTGGTCTAAGTGCCTGCCCGGCAAGCGCAAGATCGTGAGTTCAATCCCCGGTGCCGCAAATAAATAAATAAGTAATTAAAAAATAACATTCCGAAAAGTACCCTGTGCTGCCTGGGGTAAAATTAAGTCACACATAAGCTGACAAAGGCTGGCTATAATCTTTCACAAAAGAAAAAGTTGGCATCCAAATTGTCTTGCTGCGCCATCATCTCGTTCGAGAATCGAAGCAACGACTGCACCCGACAAGACGGTTAGTTCTTTTTCACGAGTTGCGAAAGGAAACTCGTCTTCCTCCCTGCAAATGACACTTCAGCCCCGGACCCCATTGACAGTCTGCGAAAAGCTGGGGGTCGGAAAGAAGGCTGGTCGTGGGGAAATGATCAACCTACTCAACAAAACCCTTCGGATTCAAGTGCTTGCTATTCCCACAGTCAATACAGGCCATTTAAAAGCTGCTCCGCGTTCCTAAGAACCGCTCGGGTGCAAAGTGAGACATTAAAAAGGGGGACCCAACAGGTGCACGCCCAGCGGATGAGGCCTGGACCCTGGCAGCCCCCAGAGCCCCCAAAAGGGAGGCCCCGGAGCTCACCACTGCCCAGTTTCAGAGATAAATATCAAGGAACTTTAAAAAACAGTTTTTAAGGAAATAAAAAGAACCAGAACAGCATATTACTTATTATTTAAAGAGGCCGCCACCCCTTCCGGGTCCTACCTCTCAGTGACCCCCACTTCCGGTCTCCCCCAAAACGCCGGGGTCCGTAGCCAATGAAAGTACCGGTTACTTCCGCAGCCCCGCCTGTCGTCACCTAAGTCCCGCCTTTTCCGGCAAGAGCAGCCTATCAGATCTTTGGAGTCGCTCCGCTCCGGAGGCGGTGCCATGATAAGCCCAATCGGAGGGCTGGAGAGCGCGAGGACAGGAGGGCCGTGCATACGTCTTCCGCCCTGGGCCCGGAAGGGTGATGTGGCTGGGCCAGCGCTGGCCTCACTATGGTAAGGACTGGGCTGCCGGGCGCTGCTGAGCTTCTCGGAGGGGCTGTGGATCGGGGCCTGTGCTGGGCGGGTGTGCGGCCCCCCTGAGTGCGCAGGCCAGGGAGCCTTGGCACTGGCTCGAGTGTCCCCGGCGGGCTGGGGGGCGCAGGCCGGGAGCCATGTGGCCCATGCGGGCCTGCCCGGGAGGATCCGGGCTGCGCATCCCGGAGGGACCCCGGCCGCCTGGTGTGCGAGAAACGCGCGGGTTTGGCGTCAGCCGTCGGTGACATAGATCATCTCTGGGCCTTGCCGCTGGAGACCCTGCGGCCGCTTGACCCGCGCCCCCTTCTCTTGCCCTGCCTCCTGGAGCCGGCTGTTGCAACATCAGCTTGAGTTGAACTTGTGTGGGCAGTGGCCTTTCTGGGCGCCTGTCACGTCTTTCTCTCAGCCCTAACGATGCTGCTTTACAAACTAGATCTTGTTTCTTGTTTTTTTTTTTTTTTGGGGGGGGGGTGTTTTTGTTTTTGTTTTGATGGAACTCATGCGCTTCCCAGGCAGGCACTGTACCGCTGAGTTGTATCCCCGCCCCTGCAAACTACGTCTTAAAGACTATTTTCCGCAAAGGCGGTTTCTCTTTTTAGGAGTTCATTGTACTTCTAATGATGCTCTGCCTCAGGACAACCACACCTCTGTTAGCGTTTGAGGCAGGAATGTGCTAATTTGTGTGTTGCAGATTCTTTCGATAGTTTACGCCTCTCAGAATAGCTTGAACTCCTGAATCACAAACTCGCAGAAGAAATGACAGGCTAAGAATACTGTATAGGGATAGATGTAATAATTGGTAGTGATAAAAATCTCAGGAGCTGTGCCCAAAGCCGGACCCTTGTTATGGTAAGTGCCAGCAGACTGCACAGGCCCTCCACGTGAATGCCTACGTGCCCAGTTCCGTTCTTACGAGCAGATAGATAGGGAAAGACTGCTGTGCATCCCCGTTACAATTTCAAAAACACTGCCCCGCCCCCATAAACGCCAAGAATTTCTATGGTAAAAAGTTACTGACTGTGTGTTCCCAGAAGTTACTCTCAACCCGACAACCCTTTATCAGTCTTGCCTACTGTATGCCAGTTTCCTTGACTGTGGTTGTTCATAAGTCACAGTTGCTTCCCTGGACAAGTTTTCCACCGGATAAAAAAGGTGACATTTATTGGCTATAGTATTCCGTCTCTTGGTAAGGATTTTATTTTGCATTTCAGCCTCTTTTCTCCTCTACCACGGGATAGGATACATTTATTCTTCAGGGTATCATTAGTGAGCTGTTATTTAATTTAGAACATTTCCCTTTTTTTCATTTAAAAAAAAAAGTGGGAAAACTCACTCTTAATTCTTGGGTAACTTTCCTAGAAGCTGAAATCACATTACAGTATTTTACTCATAGTACCCAGTCCCAATACATTACTTTTAAGATCAGTAATGTTTAAACTTTCTTGCCATGCTTGTTTTTCCAGTAGTAGCTTTCATGTATCACTTGCTGTGTAGCAACCTCTTTTCAAAAAATCAGATTGCATGTGTTGTCTTATATTAAACTTACAACAACTAAGAGGATAGTTACAGGTGAACGAAGTGAAGTACAAGGAGGCTGACTTGCCTGGGTTTATGCATTTCGTAGATAGTGAAACCAGGACTCGTTCTTACCTCAATGGCTAGATGCCAAAAATCTTCATGCTGATAATAGAAACAAAACAGAACTGTGGATAAAATAAGCCTTAGTGATTTGTTGCCCTCAAACATTCATATAGTTATTCCTTTATCTTCTATGGGAGATTTGTTCTACGACTTTCCTAAGGACCAAAATATATGAATGTTCACCTTCCTCATATAAAACAGCATAGTATTTGTGTATAACCTGTACACATCTTCCTGTGTAATTAAATCTATATTATTTATACCTAATGTAAATAGTTATACTGTATTATGGGAATAAAGAGAAAAAGGTTTGTTCACTACAGATGTGCAGTTCTTTTCCCAGTATTTTCAGTCTGTGGTTGGTTGTATCTGTAGATGTGGAATCCACAGATACCCAGGACTATGTATGTATTTCAGTATGTCTAGAATGGCTGTGGAAGGATATATAAGCAACTGGTAATGTCAAAGAGGAATTTGGACTAATACTTTTTCCTAGATACTGTTTTAGATTGTTAGGGGGTTTTTTGGTTTGTTTGTTTTTAACTTCATATATAGATTTGTTTTAAGTACTCTAAGAAAAAAATCTCACACAGTGTTTTATTATGATGTTATTAACCACATTTTACCTATGAAAAAAGTTAGCTTTAGTATCATGTGGCTCATAAATAGTCAAGCTAAGGTTTAAACTTAACGGCTACTTTTGTCACCGAGTCCTGCGCCTTTTCTACTATGCAATGATGCTATGAACATCCCAGGAGGTTCAAAAGGAAAAATAAAGTTTGTATAGCATGAAGGGAAGGTTAAGGTGATAGTTCTATTGTCAGAAGTCCTCTTGCTTTGTTGGTGAAAGTAGTGTCACAGTAGAAAAACAAGTATCTACTTAGTATTATAAAATTAGTTTTGACCTCATGAACTCATGGAATGAACTTCACTTTGAAATGTACTGTTAGACTAGTAGAAATCTCATGAGGATGTGATCCATTAACAAAGTATGCATAACTGTTTGCAAGTAAAAGCTTTCAGGGAATTTTGAGAAACTATAGATTCAAGAGCATTTAAGTCCAAATTTGGGAGCATTGGTTGCTTTTAAAAGTTCCAACAACTCCAGTGAGCAGCCAGGGTTTATACCATGTCTATTACCCAATATTCACAAGATTTTCTGTTTTTATTAGTCAGTCTTTGTCATTCCTTGATTGCCTGGTCAAAGTACTTTGTTTTCAGTGCAGAATTTGTTCTTTGTCCTTCAACATACTTTCTCTCGTCCAAGCATTTTATCAAGAAGTCATGTGGAGCTACTTTCTGACTCTTCATCATAGCTTTACAAATGTTTTTTTAACAACAAAATAATGCAAATGACCACCAGTACTGCCAGTGGAGAATAGAGTTGAAGTATATCTCCTCCTGGCTTCACATATAGCTATGAAAGTTCTTAACTGGGAAGTAAAAATTGAGGTCTCTACATTGGAGAAACAGGATCAGTGAAATCAAATGATCATTTAATCCAGCCCCTTCTTGTTACAGATGAAACAGATGACTAGAAATGTTCACTTATCTGGGACAAATATGTATATATATATAACTAGTCAAGATGTTTAGTAGCCACAGGTGCTGCAGAATCACAAGGGTTCAATCAATCCTAATTACTTATTTTGGGCAAGTGGATGTCACAGTGTATGGCTGTGCATGCTCATTTGCAGGCTACCATTTATCCCTTCATTTCCATGTTTTCGTCTTAAGATACAGTAGTGGTTTACACCTTAAAACTAGGTAGAAAATACTGACCTGCCCTAGATTTACAAATGATAAACTGAAGGCCCACTTTTCCAGCACTGTATTTTTATCATAATGAGGTCAGGAGTATCCTGTCTGTTTCTCTACCCCTAGAGAGAAATGAACTACTTTAGTTTCCCGTGAAAGAAGTAAGCTAATACAAGTAAAAGTGCTAGTATTGGGACTTTTAAAAGTTTTGTCTTTATTATTCACTTCTTGTTTTAAGGTGTACTTGAGTTAAACTAGATGAATTAATGTCAGCAAAAATTTATTTCCAACATAGGCAGTCGGCATTTGAAACTCCCCAGACAATAGTATATGTGAAGAAGGCCTCTATTCAACAAATTTCTTAAACTGTTTGTTTCAATAATTGCAAAAATAAGCTACATATAAGCAAACTCATCCACTGCTAATGAAAATACTGTAGTTTCAGTGAGTGTGCAGACAGAAGATAGTGAGAAAGTAGTCCTCAAGCATTGTGTAGGCGCTTGGAGGTGAGCCTGCGGCTCGAGCGCCTCAGCAAGCTGTTTGTGTCATTGAAAGCTCAACAATAGGTTTGCTATCACTGGTCTAGGCAAAGCATATCTAGCATATCAATGTGTATATTTTGCTGCTTTTCTCAGTTGTTTCTTTTTTTTACCTTTATATTGCTTAGATTTTCCACTCTGTCCCCTCTATTTCTGATCATTTTGGTGGCTTATTTTCAAGATTTCTAATTTAAAAGTTTTGACTTGGTGTTTTTATTTATATATCCAAAAAGTTTTTATATTTAATTTTTATTTTTACATCCAACTTGATGAATATAGTATGGATACAGTTTTAGCATTCAGGAATGACTGAAAATTTAACTATTACATCTCATTGATAAAATAGGATTTAAAAAATTGAATCTGAAAACAATATTCCTAATTTCAAACAAACATGAGAAAAGAGAATTTTATCATAGATCTGTCAGCATTGCAAGTAATTTTCATTTTCAGAGCGCTAAACTTTGCATTGATCAGCCTCTATCTGTTCACTGATAAATTATTACAGCTACTATAATGGTAGCCCAAATGAAGGGTGGTAAACTATTGTCATTATTACAAAAGACCTAACTAATTGTGATTTACCTCAGAATAACTTTATGAAGTAACTGACTCATCAAGTTTCTTTCAGGTTTGGATAAATTAAGTCACCACAGATAGAGGAAAGATGGCCAAAGTCATAATAGACAGGAAGTAGATACAACATGCAGAGCTATCTCTTCTCGAGCCCGTTACCTTTAGATGCGACAATATCCTAGACTACTAAAAAGAATAAGGTGTTGTTTGCTTTTAAGGAAAGTTTTAGAAAACTTACACATACAACAGCCTCCCATTTTTAAAAAACTTCATGAATACATATTTGCACAGAAAGAGGCAGAGACTTTTTATGTATCCGATTGTTAACAATGATCATCTTCTAGTTATTCTAAAGAATGAGAAGAGAGCCGGGCGTGATGGCTCACGCTTGTAATCCCAGCACTCAGGAGCCTGAGACAGGCGGACCGTTGTGAGTTCGAGACCAGCCTGGGCTACAAAGTGAGCTCAAGGCCAGCCTGAACAGCATAGTGAGACCCTGTCTCAAAAACAGGCCTGGGGATCTAGCTCAGCCGTCTAAGCGCCTGCCCGGCAAGGTCGTGAGTTCAATCCCCGGTGCCGCAAAAAAAAAAAAAGAATGAGAAGAGAGCAGGGTGAAGGTTTTATATTTTATTTTGAGTATATTCAAGTGATTTACAATTGTTTATGTATTTAAAATAAAGTTTAAAGCCAAGAAAATTATTTGTAACTAACAAATAAGATTTAAAAAGCATAATATGTTGTGAGTTTCTGCCAATTAATGTACCCATTTTGTTTTGTATGACTATAAAGAATTACAGGCTGTTCACTTTGCTTTTACAATACTGTTGTTCACACCTTTGATGTTCATGTTAGATCAGGGATAGTCTTTGTTTTTCATTATTGTTCATGGAAGGAAAATGTTTTATTTTCAGAAACAAAGTTATAAAAAAGTATAAGGCAGTGATAACAAACCTTCTAGAGCTTTCAGTGATACAGACAGCCCACTGTGGCACATGTACCGTAGATTCACCCACACTGGCTTACAGTGTGCATCTGAATTCAACATACACTAATTCATTGTTGCATATCCTTGTTTTTTATATCATAATTCTTATGTAAAATATCAGCTGTTGATACTATTCCATTAGTCAAGAAACTGCATCCATGTTAAGATGAGTTTATGAAGCTTTAATGTTCTTGCTCATAAAATTCTGTCCCTTTGTTATTATTTGGGCAGTTTGCAGAAAGAGTGCAGAGAAAGATCTGTTTTCCCCAAAGAGCTCTCTTTTTCTTTTCAAAGTCAGATTATTTTGCTCACCAACTACAAAATTATGCAGCTGTGTCTTTCGGGAAACCAAGGTTACAGAGTTTTCCGGGAGATAGGAAGACAACCTTAGAGCATCTGCCTTGTTACTTAGAGCAGTAAGGACTGGCTGCAGGAGTGCTATAAGCCTGATGTTATCCATAGTCCTACTACTAAATAAGAAACCCCAAAATAGAATGCCACTAAGAGAGAAAAATGTGTTCGAAACATAAAATCGAGTACAACTTGAAAGTATGCCAGATAATATGACTAGCATCTCCTGCTGAATACACATTGCTCTGTTCACACTGGTGTACACTGGTTTCATGCATGAGAAGCCAAGGAAAATCAGCACACTTTGTGAGGATACCTGGCAGGTATAGAAATAAGTGTGCCATCCAATTTAGTAAGTTTATTTACCTATTCAGCATTAGTATGCTTTGGAAGTAAGACATACAGTATAAAACAAATTGTTCTCACATATCTAATTATATCTTCTGTTTATGCCTGAGTATCTCAATAATTTACTGAGCCATTCTTAGCAGAACTTAAGCAGTATTTTAAAAAATTTACATACTATGAATGAATTTTCCATTGATATTGATAAAAGTCTGACCTTTAAAATTAAGCATGAAGCGTGGTGGCTCACGCCTGTAATCCCAGCACTCAGCAGGCTGAGACAGGCGGATCATTGTGAGTTCGAGACCAGCCTGGGCTAAAAAGTGAGCTCAAGGCCAGCCTGAACGGCATAGTGAGACCCTGTCTCAAAAACACAAGGGCTGGGGATCTAGCTCAGCGGCCTAAGCACTTGCCTGGCAAGCGCAAGGTTGTGAGTTCAATCCCCAGTGCTGCAAATAAAAAATAAATAAATAAAATTAAGCATGAGTCTTTTTGTGTAAGCACCTTTATGTGTATTTATTAATGTGACTCATAATTTGGTGTACAGGTGCTCCATCACTTACGATGGGGTTATATCCTTTCCTAAACGTACTTTACATTGAAAATGTAAGTAGAAAATGTAGTCCATACACCAGACCCAGGGAACATCAAGCGCAGCGTCAGTCCGGGATATCAGTTGTTCACCCCCACAGATGAGAGACCAGCCAAGAACCGCCCCCCACCCCAGTGCCACTGCCAAGCATCAGGAGAAAGTAGCATCCACCTGCCAGAGACCATTGGAAAGATCCAGACCTGAACAGTGGCTTCTACCGAATGTATAAAGTCAAACCATTGTAAGCTGGGGACTGTCTGAAAACATTAATGTCACAATCTGGTACGAAGAGTGACATTATTGGCTGCTAGACTACTATTCAAAATTACGTAAAACTTAGACTTGAGGGTTATTGGGAGGCTTTAGAATTCTCTACCAGGTAGCTTGCCTGTTCATCATGGGGAGAGGTCTTAGAAGTATGACACGCACGAATCAGCACACATGTGGTACAGAAATCCAAATCCCAGGTGATAGATGGTGTGGACGCTTAGAGGAAATTACCTGAAGCCTTTATGTTACCCTACAGCCTAGGCCTTTCAGGTAAACCTAAGGAAATTTGTTTTTTCCTACTTGGTTTTCGAAAATGTCTTTGGCAAGTAAATATAAATGCACAGCACTTTCTCATGAATGATGCAAAATAATTTTGTCTCCCAGGCTCACTTACATTGGTCTTTTAAATAATACCTATTGTTAAAATATTCATTCTTGTTCAGTCACCATTTTTCAGCAACCATACTGTTCTGTTCATAGGGGTGAGATTGGTCAGAATCTCATTAAAACCCAGGAGGTGGTTGCAGTACAGTTTGAAGGGTACAGTAGTGTGTGTGTGATCTGCAGACCCCAGGTCCTGGCTCTGACCCATGTGGGGACAGGAATGTGTCGCAGAGTGGGTGATTCTTAATTTGAGACTGGCAGAATCAGTCAGAATCAATCAGTTCACTTCCAAGGCAAAAACAGTACTTTGAAAAAAAATGTTCATAATTTGAAGAATCTGAAAAAAAAATTGAATTCAGTACCTGAGGTTTATTTCATCTCCTTTTTATCTTTTTCCTCTGTTTGGTGATCATGTATACTTACCTTTGTAGCTTCCTCCCTTCCCTTTAATAATATTTTCATTTCCAGGGTCTCAGGTTTTTTTCCCTCAATGGGAACATCTGTTTTCTTTAACCCTGAGACTACAATTTTATATCAGTGGACAACAGATGCTAACCATTAAGAGGAATGCTGTAGGTGACAGGCTAATGTCCTTAACTTAGAAACACTTTTTTGACCAGTCTTGAGTCCATCTAAAAGACTTTGCCATCAGAGATTATTTGTTTAAAGTTTAGAGTCTTTAAACCCCCAGAACAAAGTTGTATATATCATAGATTTCATACTTCAAAACGGTTTTCATTTGTAAAAGGTTTCAAACACAAATGTATATATACGCACTCCACTTTAATAATAGATGTGTTTCAGAGTGCCTTTTTATCTTCTATTTTGAAAGAATTCAAGCATACAAAGGTAAACAGAGGGGTAAGATGAGCCTTCGTGTCCTCGGTGGTTCCCCACCTTTGACCCTGTCCCACCTCACGCATGCTCAGAAGCTGGTCAGGGGCACCGGATCACTGAAGCATATTGAAGTGGGTCTTAGCAGGAGAAAGGAGAGCCAGTGACAAATCATGGGTCCTGCAGTTAGATGTTCCAGTAGGAAGATGGTAAACACCCTTTGCAGGTTTTTTTTCTAAGGATTTTGCTACAGAAACGTTTTGCTTAGTACAGTAAGTCTGTTCATTATTTCTTGAATGTACAAGCTCCTCCTTGTGTGGGGATGTCCCCCTTCATGATTCTGTCTCTTCGTGGCACCATCCCGTGTCTTTGCCCATCTGAATTGTGCTCTTCAACGCCGGACTTTGTCTGTTCCTGCTTTCTCCTGGAATCTCTTCCTTTTGAAAACAGTCTTTGTCCCTGTGGCTGGAGCTGCCACTCACACAAGCCACAGCACATGGCTGTCGGGTTGGCCTGGTGCGGTTGTAACTGCAGCCTCCCCCGGTGGTGTCCTCGGCAGCATGGGGGTAATAAAGAGTGCCTGCCTCGCATGCGCAGATGAACAGTGCAAAGCGAGCAGTCAGGGGCTATCAGTAGCTGTTTTTAGCTGTAAACTGGTGTCGTGGAGGAGCCATGCCAAATACCTTTGTAAATTCCAGTATCTAGACTCACTCCTACACACTTAGTCATTGTGGCTACCAGAAAATTTGCTTCATAGTTCATGAAGTTTTATCTAATACTGTTTCCTAATATATTGTAATCTATTCATATACATGAGTTTTGGAAGATAAGCATTGTGTGTTACTGCTGTTTTCCATCTGAAACTGATCAATAGTTATCACTTGTTTTCATGGTCTAAAATTAAAACCCAATTCAATTCCAAGACAAGGCACGTTCAACTTTACCTTTCCTATATCCATGAAGACATTATTTGCATAGAAAAACAAGTATTCAAGTGATAATTAAAGATCATTTTTATTATTATTTTTTAGACCATAAGAGTAACACCCGGAAATGTTAAGAAATCCAGAAAAGCTGTGAATTAGAAACCATTTAGAGATAATCACCCACTTTTGTTATTAAGAATATTGATAAATAGCATGTATGTTTTGTGTCTTTCCAGTAGCTTGTACATAGTTATTTTGA
The DNA here is from genome assembly GCA_004365215.1 of Cuniculus paca. NCBI lineage: Eukaryota > Metazoa > Chordata > Mammalia > Rodentia > Cuniculidae > Cuniculus > Cuniculus paca. Next base: position 2,028 of record RJWT010009732.1, on the reverse strand, counting down.
TAATTGTAAAAGATAGAGAAGGATATTTTCATGACTTTTCACAAGGCTAGTTCTTAAGATCTCCCTGCTGCTTTTTCCATATAGACTAATAATTCATTGCCATAGGGTTCACTTTAAATGTGCACGTCCGCACAGTCAGCTGGCCTTCCAGCAAGAGTCCAGGAGGCCTCTCTTCTTCGGTGTGTGTCCATTTCAAGGTTCTGTCAGGTTTTTCCTTTGATGCCATGTTGCATGTTTTTTTGTTCTGCTTCCCATCATACATGAGGTCTTCTTTTTTGTCTCTCTTCCAGTGTGAGTGATAGCACAATTATGAACATTGATATGTGTTCTCATTATGTACCCCACCACCTTACTCAATTCCCTTAAGGCATCTGATCATTTTGGGGCTTTTCAGAGGAACACTGACTTGCAAGAAGTAATGTAGCCTTTTTAATTTTTTTATAATTCTTTGTCTTATTTCTGATTTTTTTTTTAGGAAGTACTTGTCAGTTTACTAAATAGGCATATTGTGGCTACTATCGATGACTGACCTGTTTTGTCTACCTACATATCATGGAAATGTTACCCTTTATTGTAGTCCCAGGCCGTCTCCCATCCAAGTACTAACCAGGCCCGACCCTGCTTAGCTTCTGAGATCAGACGAGATCGGATGCATTCAGGGTGGTATGGCAGTAGACTGTTACCCTTTATTGTAAACAGTAATATTCCTAGCCGGGCGTGGTGACTCATGCCTGTAATCCCAGCACTCGGGAGGCTGAGACAGGCGGATCGTTGTGAGTTCGAGACCAGCCTGGGCTACAAAGTGAGCTCAAGGCCAGCCTGAACAGCATAGTGAGACCCTGTCTCAAAAAAAAAAAAAAAAAAAAACAGGGCTGGGGATCTAGCTCAGCGGTCTAAGCGCCTGCCTGGCAAGCGCACGGTTGTGAGTTCAATCCCCGGTGCCACAAAAAAAAAAAAACAGTAATATTCCTACACTTTTCTTCAAGTCGTTTTCATTTCTTCAAGCATCACTTCTTTGGTCTGTGCCGAGTTCAGGTGCTTAGCAACAGAGAGTTTGGTACTACACTGTACCCTTCAGAGGGGTTGGTAGTGTCAGTTTGCTATGGGAAGTGGAAAAGAAAGTTTGTATGAATTAAGAGAGGAGAGCCAGATAGCTTCAAGGAGACTTCCTTGGAGAGGTGACAGTGACAGACAGGTTGAGCTGATGTTGAAGAGGGTACGCCTGCTGCCCCCATTGTGTTTGGACTGGAAGGTGTGTTTTCCTGTGTTTGACTGGAAGCTTACAGGTTCCTATGACTCCTGTGCTAACTTTTAAAATAGGGGGTGAACTATTAAAGAATGAAGAACTTCGAAAAGTTGACAGTGAAAAACAAAAGCAGGTGCTTTTCTTTCAGCAGTGTTTAATAGCCTAGTACCGCTCAGGGCATGGAACGTGATCTCTTAAATGTAAAGCATACTTATCCCAGAAAAAGTGCAAAATTGAAAGAAACTTTAGTCACCATTCAATCTTTCTCCCTCCTTGCCACAGATATAAAACAGCAAGGTCCAGGATAACTGCCTACATGACATACTGACTCTGCGGTCAGCTATTTTGAATTCGTGACATTTTTCAAATTCTCGAATTTATGTTTTCTGTGGCATCTCCTGCCTTCCCTGGCCCAAAGAGCAAAGAGAGAAGTACCCTTTAGAACCCTGCGTTATTTTGGTTTTAAGTGTGGTTGGACACATCATTCTGTTTGCCTTTTTGGAGAAATAAAAGCATAATTCTTAATGTGCAGTTGTTTGGCATTATTTTATCGTGGCAGTTTTCTTGTGATACTAATTTTTTTTTCTCTTTTTAGTCTGCCATTTTCAATTTTCAGAGTTTGTTGAGTGTAATCTTGCTGCTTATATGTACCTGTGCTTATATCCGATCCCTGGCACCCAGCATCCTGGACAGAAACAAAACTGGGTATGTTACTCGTGACGTCTAATCACCCAAATAAGTTTCTATAGACATGAAATTTAAATTACCATAAAAGAGCCAGG
>RJWT010009731.1:0-24873 GCA_004365215.1 Cuniculus paca | reverse complement strand
CTATAGAGCCATCAGCTTAAAAGCACCTTCTAGCCTAAAAGAAAGATGAGGAAACCTACCTTGCTTCATCTTCACAAAAACCCCAGTTAAATTCATAAACAGACACTTGATATTTAAGATTAAGTTAGCTGCAATTTTAAGGACTAGCTTTTAAATTGATGCATTTGAAATGCTGGGAGAATGGTCAAAATACAAGTGATATGAAAAGTTAGCAGCCAGTGATGTTTTAAACTGATTCAAAAGTTAAGTTTCTAAAAGTCTGGGTTATAATGTTTCACTAGGAAAACAAGCAACAGTCAGTACTTGCATCTGAAATATGCTCTTTGAGATAGTTGATATGTTTCATACAAGTCTGAAAAATCATACGTATTAGGAAATATGTCCAGGCTTCTCATTCAAAGACAGACAGTTCTTCTTTACTGTTGTTTTAAAGATTGATCTTTTCTAGTAATATCAAAGCAAGGAGGAAAATATTTATGAAAAAGGAGCATAACTTCAAATATTTTCCATGGCGCCAAAGAATAGTGGAACGGAAAGGGCTCGGGGCAGGGTGGGGGATAGGAAGGAGAAAACTCCTTGTTTTAGTCCAAACATGCACATCCTGTGGAAAGTACATCTTTATGCCCGCCTAGTCTCCAGCACGGAGTCCATAGCTTTCTCCTTGGTTTACACCTCCTCGAGGGCCCTGGAGAACGCTCACAAAACGCATTGCTCCCGCTTTTCTGTGATTATGTATACAAGGCACAGCTATGCTAGCAGCATATTCCAACATCCAACATGTGAATCTTCTTTCTAGAGGCTTATTCTTTAGATTAGATTTTACACAATGGTACAAAATAATCCCAGCAGGTGCTTTAGAAAGACTGACTCCATTGAGGATAAGAGTTAAAAGGGGGAAAAAAAGACTCTCACATAGTTTCTTTTAGTTTTTGTTTTTGTTTTGTTTTGTTTTTTAAATCCCACCAAGCAATGTTTAGCTCTGGATGCGGATACAGGATTGAAATTGGATGAGCTCCCCCGGGCCACCAGGGAACTGGCAGTTGTATTTCTCTGAATGTAGACAATGGCAATATATTATAGTGGTTCTGACCCAATTCTGTGACCTGGCTGGGTTAATGATGTCTTCGCCCTTAGTCATGTTTCTGTGAAGGAGTCGTCATCATATTGTAAAGATTCTGTGCCCCTCAGGGCCAGAAATTTATTCAGTGTCTCCAAGGTTTGATGGAGATCTTTTTTTATTCAACTGGGAGGACTTGGATCACTCACCCAGTAGGGTCTCCTAGACAACGGTGGTCTTGCTGTTTTTCTGAGCAAGCTAACAGGCTGGCCAGTCAGTCCCATGACAATGGCCACATTGTCTCTGTTTCTCATTTGCAATGCCCCAACTTTTGTGTTTGCATTGGTGTGTGTGTGTGTGTGTGTGTGTGTGTGTGTGTAACATCGTTTTCCTGGCAGCAATATAGGGAGCAATGGCTCAACTACAGTTCTCCATTTATAATTGGACAGCCTAGTCTTATAATTATATCCTGAAAGATAGATCAGCCCAATACACAGGGGTCACATTTGGAAAGTGAACAAATGCCCCTCTGTTGGGGAAGTCTCTTTGCTTCCACCTTGCACTATTTACATCCTGATAATAACTCCTCTGGAACTTCAAGCCAACAGAATATTTTTTTCTAAATCCAGTTTCCTTTTTCTAAGACTGATGGTCATAGGTTAATAAACAGACGATTTCCACCTCTTCACAAAGCATTTGGGTTGCATAACAACCACTTATAGAAGCACAGTTAATCTGTCCCCTATGTTAACCACTTGTACTAGATAACGTCCCATTTAAAATTCTGGACTTATTTTCCGATACCGTGACGGAACCCTCGAAAACATAAGGATATCAATGGTTTCTGGAGCCTTCAAATGGGGGGTAGTCAGGATTATGTGGGTGAAAGCAGAAATAAAGCACACAAACCCCTTTTACCCTGTTAACAGAGTAACATTTTGGGTTCAGCACCAATAAAATTCACTGTTAATAAGATAATTAAAACTGAAAAGTCTTTATACATAGAGAAATCTGTCAGCTCTCCAAAGCCCCAGAAGTGGAGAGAACTGGCTCTACATCAAGCAGGTGACCTGAATATTCAGTGCAGATTTCAGAAGAGAGGAGAGCAGAAATAGTTTAAGATTCCGTGGGAACAGATGCATGGTACTCACAGGCGAAAGAAACTTCATTCAACAGAATTAATCAAATCTCCCTTGTGAGGATCTTCACATTCCACATTCCTGATTGAGCACTGAGAGGCTCCCAGCGCCTGACCGTAGCTGAAAGCTTTCTCTACCTCCCTGCTTTGCTCTGGCGGCTCCCAGCGACCCTCACAGTAGCTTGGCTGCTGCCCCAGGGCTAGAGCTGTGATCCGGGCTGAATAGCCACAGAAGAGTTGATTCTGCTTCTCACCCTGTGATCATACTCAGTTCTTTTCTCTGCCCAGCACCACATTGTGCTTTGGACAAAAGTAAAAAGACTTCAAAAGCATTGAGTGATTGAAAACTAATGCTTACACACAATGGCTGTAAAAATATTTGGGGAATATACAAATATTGTATCCTGATCTCCTTAGAGCTACAGTCTTCTAACAACCTTCAAACATATTTTGCTTCAAAGCCATGCTAAAACACTAAGTTGCTGTACTCTCTTAATTCTCCTCTAATGCAATACTTTCCTAATTCAGTGATATTAACAGGGTACCACTCTATTTTTTGAAATATATCTTTAGAGTTCCCGCATTACCTGAAGGTGAGATCTTAAAAACTAAAGAAACAAAAGGAAATTAAGTTTGTATTAGAAAGGTATTTACATAAAGCTCGAGCTAGTGAAGTCTCCCGTTATTATTTTTTGGCTCGTAGAACATTCTACAATTTTGAAGAAGGCCAGAGACACTAGGGTAACCATTGTTAATCTCCTGTTGTTATGTTTTGAAGACCTGTATAGCTTGCAGTATTCTGTTCTGAAATGCTATATTGTGTTTGACTCTATTCTGTTTTGTTTTGCTTTGTTTTGTTTTGTTCTATTTTCTTTAAAATAAAAAAAATTTAAAAAAGAACATTCTACAGCTAAAGCCGTATTAGTTTTATAAACACACTTTTTAAATTGTCAATGAAAGTTAATCTTGTTATGGTAACTTTGATGTTTAAGTGCTATTTTTGTACCGAGTGGGCTTTCTTGAAACAGTTATCTCAACTAAATCATATTAGGTCAATAAAATTTAGTTAGGAAAAGTCCCATTGTCCTGTAAGACTTTCGTTATTCAAGCTACTGAACAATACAAGTCTTCATTGTAATAATCTAATGTCTTAGCCAAAACAGTAGCTATCACAGATAGACAAAGGAAGTATGTCACTATTCTGATCATCTTTGTGGCATATTTTAGTTTTCAAATATCAGGGAAATTTTAAAAAATTTTTACAACCTTATACATGGCCTGGTGCATATTATTATCTTTGTTTCTTATTTCTTGTATTTAGAGCACCATTTTAACCTGCCAGGAACATCTTATTTTTTTTCCCAAAAAAATAAGTATCACTGAAAGACCTGTTGACAAGCTAAGGACTAATTTCTAGGACCAAATGACACTATTTTGTCCTTACTGCTACATGATTTTATATATGTGTATATATATGCATGCATACATGCATGCATTTATTTTTGGGATGTTGAGTATTGAACCCAGGGAGAAGTAAGCTACTTTCTCAGACCTTCTTTAAAATTTGAGTCAAAGACTCATTATGTTGCCCAGGCTGCCCTTGAACTTGTGATCATCCTGACTCAGCCTCCCTCCTGTATAGCTGGGATTATATGTATACACCACTGTGCCCAGCTACTGATACATAATTATGAGTGATTTATACTAGTTCTTAAGACCCAGCACTTGTGTTTTACTGTTGTTGTTTTGTTTAGTTTTTTGTGGGTTTTAAAAAATTTTTTTTGTTTGTTTTTTGTTTTGAGACAGAGTCTGACTATGTAGTTTAAATTGGGTTTGAGCTGACTAGCACAGACTGGCCTCAAACTCAGTGATCCGCCTGCCTCAGCCTCCCAAGTTTGGAAATTACTGCATAAGCATGCACTGCCATGCCCAGCCAAGAATTTGTTTTTATGATATTAAACTAAATCTCACAGTCGTCGCCATTGTGTTGGACTCAGAAAATGGTATACCAAACTCTGGTGCCTTGGTATACTTTGAACTAATGGAAACTAAAGGGGCTCAGAAGCAAGATCTATGTCAAGTTCTTCTGTCTTTATTTCTCATGTTCCTCTCTCTTCTTGTCCAAGGCAAGCCATTAAAAAATACAATTCTTCTTCCCAAAAGGTCATAGAAACTGGATACTCTTTCCTTGAAAGTAAGCCATAAATTCTAGAAATATACTCCAGCCTTCTTCCTTTCTGTGTGGGAGCTGATCATGAAGAACTCCTCTGATCTACCTTGTCTGATGGTAGCTTATAAGACCTTGGATCCTGAGGAGTCCTGCCCCAGACCTGGAGGAAGAGATGCTACACAGAGACTCAAGAGTCTGAACAGACTGGCTTTGCTGAGTTTCCCTTCTCATCTGTCACCATTACTTCACATCTTTTTGTCCATAAAAATGGAAAGTTTTCCCTGGGATGCTGGCACTTCATTTCTGAGCATTCCCATTTCACATGAATCTTTGATTAAATAAATCTGTTGCTCTTTTTCTCTCGTTAATCTGCCTTTTGTTACAAGAGTGTCCACTCTGACCCTTAGCATAGGTGAGGAAAAATATCACACCTTTCCAATCTTATAACATTAATTTATGAGCAGAATAATTGGCCTGGCAGAGGGGGCTACACCATCTTTCTCATTTGAAGTACTGCATGTTACACTGGATTATAGCTACTCACATTTCCCTAGCACCTTGCTTTACACTTAAGCAAAATATTTCAAAGAATTAATAAATCATCCAAACCACCAGATCTAGATATAACTTACCAGCCAGCATATGCATACATTCCATAATAAAAAGCCAGTGGCAACCCCGTAATATTTGCATCTCTTCCAGAAAAGGCATCTTTAAAATGCTGTGTTTGCCCTGCAATTAGAATGCAAAAAAGTTTAGAGCTTTCCTAAAGAACTGGTTATTATTCACTCTAACTATAAACATAGGAATGAGGGGAATAAACAAGTACTCTTTTAGGTCTGTATTTCTTACTCGCTGCTCACTAGCAGCTTTATATATTAATACTGTACCCATTCTAGAGCAAAAGTATATTGACCACTGGGCATCTTATTTCACATTTCTCTTTTAATAAAGTTATAACTAGGATGAAAATAACATTTTAAAAACAATCCCGGGCGTGGTGGCTCACGCCTGTAATCCCAGCACTCGGGAGGCTGAGACAGGAGGATCGTTGTGAGTTCAAGACCAGCCTGGGCTACAAAGTGAGCTCAAGGACAGCCTGAACGGCATAGTGAGACCCTGTCTCAAAAACAGGGCTGGGGATCTAGCTCAGCTGTCTAAGCGCCTGCCGGGCAAACGCAAGGTCATGAGTTCAATCCCCGGTGCCACAAAAAAAAAAAAAACAAAAAAACAGTCCCACATTGATACCTTTACTTTGACCACAAAAGAAGCTGGTCATTTATAGATAAAATAAAACTGACTCTGTCCTGGGAAGGGCACAGTTTTCTTCCTAAAGCATTAAAAAGAAATTACACTGAATTCTAAACTAAGTTTTAATAAATTTTGCATAAAATGTGGATTGAACAATTACATTCACATTATTTTTTCTACATTTTGTGGGTGGCAGTGGATCTCTTGCATATATCTTTTGGGTAGTTTAATAAGTTAGTGATTAGATCTACTAAGTCAATATTCAAACGTCATCAGAAAAAAGGTCTCTATGTCCCAAAGAAAATAGCAAATGAGATTACCCAAATCAAAAAATGACTTTGTTGTATAATTGGTCAACAAAAGAAGGGCAGGAGGTTGCTGATGTACATGGTAGACACTGTCTTCCAAGTTAGATCTCAGCTGCTCCCTGCATTACCAAGCGCAGCATTTCCAGTAAGTCCAGGGGCCCAAAACTGGAGAATGTTGAGTTTTTCCTTCAAAGTAACTAATTTTCAAGGAAAACATAAATACTTGTCTTCAACTAAAACCATCTCTTGAGTATTCTTTTAACAAGATTCATGGCCTAAGGACCAATATTTCTCAGGAAGCAGCACTAAATAATCAATAAGGGAAAAGAAAAAAAAATCTTTGTAAAGACTAAGTCATAAACACCAATCTTCAAAAATGTCACTCTGTGGGTAATACAAAAGAGGAGCACTTTGTATCTAGACTTCAAGAGCATTTTGGCTGTATAACAGAGGTCTCAGGAAGATGAAAGTCTAATGTTCAAAGGAAAGTTCAACACATATTCATAAGTAAATGCACAACATTATCAGGATCTGATTAGAGTAGAAATGGATGCGCAATACAGATTAGTGAAGTCTTTCTCTTCCTGACGTCTCAGATGAATATAGAAAATATGTGATCATGCTATAAAGAAAATTACAACTTTATCTCACTTTTTATTAAGAGGACAAAAATAACTACTAACAATATTCTTCAAAATATTAAAATTTACATTATATGTGCCAGTATGCTCAGGGAACTTCTCTGTGGGGTGGGACCTAAGAAAGAACCTGGTCACACTAAGCATTGATCTCAGAAGAATTAATTAAAGGTCACTCCATTGTAACCGCCCAAGGATCCAACGTCCATATCAAATCAAGATTTTTCATTTTGAGGAACTTAAAACACAGTATTTACATTTGGGCAAGCAAACCCACCTCATACACATATTAAATCAGTGATCAGAATTGATTAAGGATTTCAGTGCTATCAACAATGTCTGATTTTATATCAAAAAAATAAAATTTTATCTTGGTTTCAGGGGATAATATATCAATTTTTGGAATGTAAAGTAGGACTACAGAAGAGCCAGTGGCCCAGAGATTCTATACTTTCCAAATACGGAAGAAGATGTTTACGAAAGGCTAAAGACTTCGCCCTAAAAAAGAAAGTACTAGCAGAATAGATGATTCTGCATATATTCCTGGTGAATAAAATAGAAGATGAGCAGACCAGCTCTGTGGAGGGCAAGGTGAATTAGAAGGGCAAACTCAAACCTCCCTTTCAGTGTAAGCCCTAGTGTTCAAGATCTTCATTGTGTTTATTCCAAGTTGGCTGAGGTTGCTGGACTTGATGAAAGTATTTTGCCAGCAGGGCTGTGAGATCTCCCACTAGGCTTATTAAATGGACAACAGCATCTCCTTTTCCCAGCTACAGAGCGACCGATCTTTCAGTGTTTGTTATTGTTTAAAGCCTCTACCAACAGCGATGATTTTGCTGAACTTTGGCATTTTCTTTGTCTTGTTGTAATTCTTTTCCTGCAATGTCATTAAATTTCTCTATAAATTCCTGGTCTTCCAACAGACAAAATCAATGTAAACATTAAATACTTAACATGCCCAAGTTGTAAGTCACTTCTCTGCATTTCTTTCTTTCCTATTATTTCCTACTAGAGTGCCCATTGCCAATTAAATAGGTCATGTAGACCTCCTCCAACAATTTCCATGGAATGCAAACAACTGCATACACATCTTTCTAAAACATCTAGAACTCTAAATGTCATTGCCTCTCAACTTCTTTTTTTATACAATAGTAAATTCTCTCAGGCAGATAATTCCAGAAAAAATGATTTTGGTAGAAATGCAAATTTTATACAGAAAATAATGTAACAATCAAAGTTAAGATTTTGGAGCTATTTTTATTAAGAAATAAATATTTGGTTTTTCTAGGACCATTACTCACATATCTGACTACTCTTCTGAGGATACCACTCTCAAGATAAAAGAAATGATAACCAAAAAATAATAGGATTATCAACATCTTTCACCATTTTCCAGAAATCTTTTTTCTCTTTAAACTTGATTACTACTATTGAACAACTTGAGAGTAAAAATAAAAGAACATATTTATCTGTAGTGAAAGATTTTTTCAAAAATAATCTTGGCAGAGTTTTTTTCCCACTTTGAGTTTTCACTCCAAGCAATTTATACCAAGAGAATTTACTGATGCCTTATTTTGTAGGTTGACCCAGTCTTAATCCTCTTGCTGCCTCTCAACTGTAAATACCAACTCACCCTAGATGTAGTTGCTTTCAAATCAATTAGATGACGGAATGGAGGTTAAGTTCCACAAGCAGGGACTAATTAAGGATTCTGCTGGTACCAGCAAAAGTTAGTGTTAGAAGAGACCAAAAGCAGATACGTATTTTAAAAAGCATTTACTTTTCAGTCCATACCTTTAATTAGTTGTATAACTCCAGGGACTATAATTATCAGAATTGCTGTGAGCTTGCAAAAGGTTAAGAAAATCTGAATCCGGGCGCTCCAGCTGACACTCATGCTATTTAGGACCATCACTAGAGCTGCAAACAAACAGATGAAGTTATAAAAGGCAAACCCTCATGGGCACAAAGACATCTTAGGTTCTTGTTATGCAAAGTGCAATGCAAAAATCAGCAGTGTTGGCATTGCCTGTAAGAGTTTAAGAAATGCAGAATCTCAGGCTGTGCCTCAGACCAAATGAATGCAAATCTACACTACAACAAAATATCCTGGATATTTTTACACACATTATAATTTGAGAAGTTTAGATAGTTACAATTTCTCTCTGTTCTTTGTATATGTCAGTAAGAAAGGATATATATATAGGCTCTAAGAGGCATAAAAAAAATCTTCTAATCAAATGCTGAAGTCAACACAGAATGCAAATTTCTGAACTTGACCATAGCTTCACACGGCAAGTTTTTCCAACTTCAATGACAGCACTCTCCAGAACAAGAAAAGGACAAGTTAGCTGGAATCTCATTCTTCAGCCTCAGCGTTAGCTTAATCGGCACTTTTCTTTTTGGGTCACTTCCGCACTTTTCAGTTAGCACATGAAAAGTTGACTTTCAACTTACCCCACAATCAGAAGCTTCCTAGGTGTATTTTGAGACATAAGAATTTCTGGGTTCAAATACAGACTGAGCCCAGAGCTAGCAGAATTCCCCATTCTTAATGATGCTGCCCGCTGTTTGCCAAGAAGCAGTAACACTCTACGCTTCCCACCACGTGGAACATAAAAACGTCAAGTGGAGAACAAGGGTTACTCATCTCTGTGTTGACAATATCCAGTGCCATGCCTGGCCCAGGTAGACAACTAACACAGTTTTGTTGGAATGTATGAGTGAACTGGATCCTCTATTAGAAAATCTAAAGCACAGGTGAACGGTGATTCTCTAAAACCTTCTTCCTCTATCCTACAAAAATGACTGGGAATATCCTAGACAAAGAATCTCAACTTTATGGTCTTTTCAAAACATTATGCTTAGGGTTGACAACAGTGACAAAATAGCTACTTTATTTATTGACAGTTATTATCTATAAGCTTTATTTTGATAGAGATACATTATCCCTAAATAACAAAAAAAAGTATAAAAATATATTTCGGGGATAAAACAAATCAAAGAATTCTTATAATTTAAGTTATAATTGTAGGTTTCCCATCTGTAGAATAATAGTAGTAATCCTCATACTTTCCATTGTCTGGTGTAATCACTAGCTCATTTCAGTATTTAACTATATTATGTTATCAACACATAATACATAATGGTAGAAATTTTTACAACATAGATCCTTAAAGGAAGACTATCTAAGATATATCTTATTTAATGGCTTTATATATATAATCAATTAAAATCATGATGCAGTTAAATGTTTATTACATGATATATTACTGACCAATAGTGATAGATGATGGATAGGTATATAAAATAGACAGGATAGATAGATAGATAGATAGATAGATAGATAGATAGACAGATAAATAGATGGAGAAAAGAAAGACAAGAAATAAAGACAGAAGAAAAGGAAAAGACCTGAAGGGGGTAATTCTAAAACACTAATAGCAAGTATCTAGAGATGATAAAATCCAAAATAATTTCCAATTTCTGATATTTATTTTTCAGCAATATTTCAATAAATTTTATAATGAATATGTAGTGCTTTGGTGACAGTAGCTGAAAGTACTGAATTGTATACTTCAAGTTTGCTTAACTATTCTCACCACAAAACAAAAACAGAGGAAACTAAGGAAGGTGATATTTGCAATAACTGATTGGCTGTGATAAATGCTTCACAAAATATATGTATATTAACCCTAACATAATACAAATTTATTTGTCAAATATATCTCAGTAAAGCTGGAAATGTAGAAAGAAAGAAAGAAAGAAAGAAAGAAAGAAAGAAAGAAAGAAAGAAAGAAAGAAAGATCAAATTTCATTTTCGAAATATTTAAAGTGGGCAAATAAGGGAACAAGCCACCACATGGAAAGTGAAATAAGGGGTGACTAAAGAATTTTTGAGAGGAGAAGTCATAAAAATGATTGGCAAGGCCAAAGCCCTGAATCAACTACAGGGGAGGCCAAAGGGAAAGGGAAAATATTTTATCTATTTTGAAACTGAAGACATGAAGACAGGTCCATTGTCAATGGCAAAGTGCATTATCTTATCAGGAATGGCAAAAATATAAAACTATTTCTCCCTCCTTGATATAAAGTATTGGTATACTAAAACAATTTAGTGCAACCCTGCTCCCTTCTTCATCATCCTGTGATTCCTTTCTTTTTCTATGCAAATGACTGTGATAAATGAGTTACCCTATGAAAACGATTATTTTTTAATTAAGGAGGTTCAACTTTGACATGAAAGAGGGGTCAGGGAATGACCTCAAGGTGCCATCAGCCACAGAACAGAATTCTTTTCTTTTAAACAGAGCTCTAAAACCCAAAACACTATCGCTGAATGTATTCCCAGGAAAACGGGGCCCTGAGAGAAGTAGGAAGAAGAAAGAGACAAAGGAAAAGATGCAGGTAGACAGAAAGAAAGGGGGTGAAAGGCAGGAAAGCATACGGAGACAGATATTCTATTTTAGGAACATCTAGCCATCTTTATATTTGAAAAGGGAAAAGAGGGTTTGTTATTTCCCCAAGAGCATGTAATGCTTATTGAAACAGAGAAAAGTGAATACTTGGGATTTTCTTTTGTATTTCGTAAAGTTTTCTTAAACAAATAGAAGACAAAATGAACCAAACACCACGAATTGATAACTTTATCTTGCTTTCTTCTTCTACAACAGAAACAAAAAATTCTGATTAAGACCAATTTTTCTCGAAGGTTTCTCAAAACCCCCGCTTCATCTGAGCACCCAGACATTGCATTTATTATTTGGTGCACCGCATTCCAGCAGAGAGGCGCCGCTGTGACCCTGGAGGTGCAGTTTAACGAGGAGCAGACAGCCCGCGCCGAGGCACAGCTCGGGCTCTCCAGCGGCTGGAATTGCTGCTTCATCATGCGTCTGTACAGCAGAATTTAAGGCTGTGTATGTTGCTTACCCAACAATATTGAAAAGGGATTTGGGATTCACTAAATGCAAGAGCGTTCTGAGTTTCTGAAGTAAACAGAAACTATGTCTTTTTGGGCATACCACCTACTCACTTTGTAATAATAAGCGATCTGAGCCAGTTCTCCGACCCTAGTTTTAACCTCCTTGGAGTAAGTCCTAATTTTACACACGAGGAAATAATTACAACCGTTTGGATTTTTTTTTTCCTGGTTCAAATCTTTACAGAAATGAAAATACGGAACCATATCATTTTTATTTATTTATTTATGATACAATTTCCTAAGAGCTGAAATGCAGCAATGAAATCTGTATCTATAAATCCTGGAGATAAGAAATACCTATTTGAAGGGAGCTGTGTTCGAAGAGGATGTTTAGAAGAATGGTAAAGAGTGGTGCTCTGATTTAAAGATTGGCAAGTATTTCTGTCTGTACGGTCCATAATTCAAGTCTGCCTTTGGCTTTTGAAGAGAGAGATTAAAGAGTCTGGATATATTGGGTTTTCATTCAGGTTCAGATTCTTTCTGGCTTCTGACTTGTAGCTGCTTCATGCCAAACCGATAAAATATATGGATGTGGTGGCTATACGCCGCATGGCGAGATAAAGTGAGTGGTTCTGCTGCTTTTGGCAATAGCTACCTGGGCTCTCTTTATCTCTTTGGTAGAATTCATTTCCTGGGTGCATTAATTTCAGAGAGGATGTATAGCAGTAAACACTTTTAAAAGCAGAACGTCCATATCTACAATCTCACTATTGGGAATAAAAATAACAGCTATTAAATAAATGTAAACTATTATTTATGGCAAATAGTGTGCAAAGACATTGCATGGGAAATGTTATTCAATCCTCGTATCTCCATGACGTCATTATTGCTAGTCTCATTTTTAAGATAAGCAGTGGAGACTCAAGATATTACTTAACTTGCCTATGTTTGAATAAACAGTAAGTGTGAAGATAAGATTGTAACCTGGATAGTTTAACTCCAGAGCGCACGCTTTGACATAAGTTCATAGGTAACAACACAATGAGGAAATAGCTCAAAAAATATCTACACCCAGTTCCTTCAAACTCATGTCAACGGCCCTACCCCTGTAAAGGTTCACGTTTATCTTAGCTTTGACCTCCGGACACTTTAATTTCACATTTAATTTATCATCCTCCTAAAAGACATGGTTGTTGTTCTGCAGTATCTGTCTGTTTTCACACTGTGCATATCTAACTAGGAACTGGCTGTGGTGGTAACTTAGTTGTAGGAGAAAAGTAGTATACCAGGCTTCAGAAAACTCAAACAAAGGCACTCCGTGAACTATATTTGAAATGCTAGTGCAGAACCAGTTCTAGATTTTTCTTTCATAGAATTTAATGCTAGGAAAAGTTTGAAGAAAAGAAGATACAGTAATACATTTGTAGAAACCATCAATTGGTTCCAACAATGCAATACAAATTTTACTTTATTTCTCCCCCACGACACCTACACGGTCTGAGATATAGTATACAACTCTTAATTCATTCATAGAAAATAATTTAGGAAAGGATTTAGGACTCAGAGAAGCTTGATCGGCATGGACCTAGGACCACATCTCACATTTTAAGTAAAGCATTCTTATGATAATGAGCTAGGAGAGTAGGGCGTGGCAAAACCGATTGCAGAAGTGGGCGGGCCTATTAGCTACCAGATCCCAGGCGCATGCGCAGAACAGTTCCCAAGGCCGCTAGCACTGCATTTCGAGACCTGTGTGTGAACGTTTTGCAGGTTTCCTCCGGATTTGGACAGCATAAAGGAGAGGCGCCACTAGAAGAGCTTGTTATGGTGGCTTTTCCTCAGGATCGCCCAATCTGCTTTCTCCAGGGTATTCTTTTTATCTCGCTTTTTTTAAATTCAACCCAAGTTTGCTCTGTGGAGCCACTTTCTTCCCCACTTTTCACTTCTACTTCCTCGAATAAACTTTGCCACTGTTTTTATGTTCCTTTGTTTGTTTCTCATTTTGTTCAGTTCATTGTTCCAGACAAGAAGAACCTGGAATCTAACTCCACAGGGAGAGGCGAGCAACCCAGAGCCTGGTAAGGATTAGTTATCAAACCGCTTTTAGAAACAGGCTATCTGGTAACAGTAATTCTGCACCGTTCACCTGTGCATGCATAAAGGGTCTAGATTTAGGAGGCCAGAACGAAAGACTAAATATTTTCAGATATTGGATATACTTCAATGTTCAATTGAAAGTAGAAGAGCAGTGAAAGTTCATGGTCTCTCGTGTAAAATAAAGAGAGTGATTGGGCTTTAGGAAAGCAACCAAATGTGAACACACAAAATTCACCTGTAGAACTTCTATGTTTAGACATCTTTATCAAAATACAGAATTTCAGCTAAGCAAAAACTTTATATTTACGAATTTGGTAGAAGTAGAGTACTTTTTTTTTTTAAATGAAGGTAAGTTAGCATTTAGTTAACTCCCCTCCTCTCTCAAATGGTTGTTTATATTTCACAAAATTTTACTCTTTTTCTGTGATATAGCAGGACCCTTCAGGAGTGACCTTTTTCTACACTGAACTAGAGCTTTTAAACTCCCTGACTCCCTCAAGAAACACGGGGAAGCAATTCATGCAATTAAACTCTATTTTCTACATTCCAGTAACCTTTCAGCCCTACAGGGAGAAAATCACCTATAGTCACTTTGAAAAATAAAGGATGTGAAAGATTTGCCCCTAGGTAAATTTCTCTTTCTCTATCTTCATCTCCACCTCCTATTGCTCCATTAAAGCTAGATTATTCTTAAAGACAGTTTGACTTTCCCAATTAGGCCATTGATTTAAATTACTTCCCATTGAATCATAAAAAATTTCCCTTTTCTTTTTAAGTGATTCTGATTGTGGGAACAGAGTTCCTTTTCAGAATCTCAGGCTTACAAAAGGAACTTCAAAATGTACAGACTAATATTATAACTAGTGGCAAAAGTAGAAGGAAGCGTCTAGGTTTACACAAGACTTACTTGGGCTCTTTAGCAACAAGTCCATCATCAATTGCTACAACGCATTTTGCAAACATTTTTTGTTGTCCTTTCTCGTAACTGCTTTAAAATTTTGCTTTGAACAGTTTCTATTTAATCACTTAAAATATAAATTTTTCCTTTAAAAGTTTAATGAAATTGGAAAATAATAAGTCATCTACTGTTGTAAAAACAGAAATATCATTACCCATCTAATTTCAAGTCTCAAGCAGACAAAATTTATAGATTTCAGCTTTACACAGAGAATGTACTTAAAAATCTCTGATTAAAACATTTAATCAATAACATTAACTTCAGAGTTACCAATAATATCAATCAGAAATCTTATCAATTTTAACAGTATCTGATACAACTGTCAATAATTCAAGGGAAAAGAATATGGTGAATATAAAAATGGCCATTAATTCAATCTTTTAGTGGGACATTAGATTAATTGAGAATTTTCCAGGCAGGGCCCTCTTTTAAAGGTCTTAAAAACCTGACTACACCACCACGACACCTACACGGTCTGAGATGTAGTATGTAACCCTTAATTCATTTATATAAGATAATGTCTCATCCTTCTCATCTTTCTATATCACTGTCTCATCTTTCTATAGTCATTCAAGATAAATCACCTGTTCATAGGCAATTTACCAATAAATAAACTTAGGCTAATTAAGGATAAAACATAAACTAACTTCCAATCCTAGATTTTTTGTCTCCATTGAGTTATGTCCCATAAAAACTCATGGCGTTAGCTCTGAACATCTTATTAAACAAACTATTTCATTATACCACTGATAACCCTGCTAGCTGAGAAAGCTGAATATATATAGTCCTCCAAGTTTAACAAGTACACAACTATAGACTTTTCCTCTGCAGAAAAAATTCTTAGATATATTTTTATAAAATCAATCAGTAACAAATCATTATTGAGCACAAATAACATGCTAGGAGCCGTATGAGGTGCTGGAAAGACTGCAAAGTAAAGGTCACTAGTTTCATTGAAATTCCAATAATGTTTTCCCACAGAACATAAATAGCTACCATTTGTGTTCCCACAAGAACATAAATAGCTACCATTTGTGTTCTTTATAAATTAAAGATTACCCAAAACATTTTCTACATATTATCTCATTTAAAAATCACTTAATACTTCCAACTCTTCGTAACACTGAAATGATTAACTAAGAACACAGAGGTACAGAATCACTAAATGACTTGCTCTTACATCTCATGTCTTCCCTATGTCTGGTATCTATAAATGTGTGTTAAGAACAAGATGATTTAGGCAGGCATATTTTTGCCTTTCTAGAACTTGGAAATCTCTGAGTAATTTTCTTGGTCTTTTCAGAGAATTTGCAGAATAAGTGTGTGCACACAATTGATTTATAAAGTAGAAAATCTACAATGAACTTAAATACATTCATAAATATATGTAACTACCATAAGAGAGACATTTTATATATAATTCCTAACTTTTTCCTACAACGTAAACACTCACCTCTCTATGGTCAAAAGTGTATTTTTTGTTGTTCTGTTGAAACACTTTAGAACAGCATTTTAACCATTTTTCTATGAGTATACAATTCAGTCATTCTTGTGTAGTTTTCTATTTCTGAGTTGTTAATTAAATAAGAGCATATTGGCTCTTAAACAATGATTTGATTGGCATATAGAATTGTTACCCTTTCTCATGACATTTTGGAAATTTTTAGGAAGTTAGAAAGAGATTTGGCTCCATATCTTATATAATTTTGTTCATGTTCTTCTTTTTTATTGCCACTTTTTTCAATTTCCAAAATCCATGTCCATTAATAAAAATGAACCACATTCTAATTTATAACCCATGAAGAAAATTTCCTAGTTGAGAAATGTTATAAGTTAAGAAAATTCTTATCATGGCCAAAAGAGACAGCAAAAACTAACAGAGGGACAGTACAAACACTATAAATTGTATGAACACAACATACAAGCCTAACACATCAATGAAATTCTATGACAATACACAAGCTATAATTCAACGTATCACTGAGATAGGATAATTTTCAATTTAGAAAAGTCACAAAATAATTATGTTTTCATCCTAATTAATCTCTCTTCATACATAATCTACTTACTATTTTACCAACAAAGTGCTTTTTGTATATTTTAAAAGATTGGTCATCATGTCTATTGACCTAATGCAAAATTGGCATGTGGTAAAACACCAGTGTCTGTATAAAAACTGTGTTCTTTCCATACTTTCCAACACGAAATTGGAATCCTAAGGAAAAAGAACCTCATTTGGTGAACAATACCACCATGCAAAGACTCCAGAGGAACTCACTTTCCAGTAACTATTGCGTTACTTCCCTCTCTTTTATGCTTGTACCTATGATACTCACTTATGCCCACAGCTGTGATGAGCTTGATTGCAAGTTCAGGAATTTCACATGGCATAAAAAATGGCTCCAGTACATAACGTCCAAATGCCAGGGATATCACAGCAGTAGCTGCAGGGCTAAAAAAAGAAAAGAAAAGAAAAATTACAGGAAAAACTAGTATTTTCACTAAAATTTTTCTATCATGAGGTATTACTACTTAGCACAAAGAACATATGTGATAGTAAAGTCTATGATTTAAAAATTCCATATTTAATTAGGTTGTGATAGATATTCCAAAGGAAATATTGCCTATAACATTGTTGGCTGGTTTTTAAATATCCTTGGAAGCAAGTCCGACAACTACCAATTTGGGTCCTGCTCTCTTAATATTTGACTTTTTAATTCCTTAAATTTTGCATGTGTTAAATGAGATCCTGACACATCTAGGCCTTACCAGAAGCAGTCTTCTTTCTCCGTAAGTTAATACTATGTGCCAGCCACAGCACAACTTTGTTAATAGTACAGATCTAATGGAGTGTGCATCATGAAGAGAAGGAACACAAAACTCAATCTAAAAATCTAATAAGTGTTCCTTGCCAATATATGTTATTCTTCATTCCATAAAAATATTTAGATGCAAAGATTTTATATAATTGAGAACTGCACAAGAAAATCAGTTCAGATCCACAGCAACACAGGTGATAAACCATTCTATTCTAATTCTTTAAATACTTCTATTAGAAAATTTTAACCTCTCATCATATATACATGCTTTCCATTCATGTCCATAGAATTATCTACTTTCTGATGCCTGGGTTTTCATTCAGCTTCTCTTCCTTCTCATGATTACCTAGCCCTCGTATCTGATCCCTAGATTACCACAAACCTGACCACCATTATGTGTTTCCAATGTTGGCCTGCTGGTACCAGAGAGCATCATAAATATCTTGCCTTTCCTTTTTTCCTAGAGACCTTTTTCTCTTTTCTCCAAATGAGACTATGTTTCCTGTGCTCCATCATTCATAGAAATTTTCGATGTATAAATTAAAATCTAACCATGTCATTTACCATTTTCAAAACATGCTCTGGATATGTTAATATCCCTCACTTTGCATTCAAGATTCCTTCTGGTCTAAGTTCCCTCCATGTCTTCAGTGGCTTGCTCCCACTAGAATAATCAGAATCCTGTGATTTCAACTCACTGTTTTTAATTCTTTAGGTCTTGGTTCAATCTTCCTTGGTCCAGAAATACTTCTCCAACTCTTTGACTGGGTCACATCTCTGTTACAAAGCCCTAGCTTCCCTTCTACACTGCTTACCATGATCACAAATTCACATTCACTTATGTGATTCCCCAATTGATAACTCTCTCTTCCAACTAGATATTGAATTCCACAAGCCCATCTTAAACATGATTTTATCTCCAGCATTTAGTCTCTTCCAAGAAATAGAAACTCAATACATATTAAATGTATGGTGAATGAGTGAATTCAATTTAATGATCTCTGCTATGTACTATTGGCATTTTCTTTCCTTGAATGTGCTTTACAGATTATACCTGGAAACAGTGACTTAATCTGAAGGTATAATTTTAATAGAAATATTTAGGTATTATCAGTATAAGTAATAGAAAAGAAACAATTAAAATACTCAGGTATCTAGTCTCTCTTCAAGTATTTGAAAGATTAACCCAGCAATACAAATTCAGTGTGACAAAGGAATATATAAATACAGTTAAAAGCTTCTAGAATTTATCCAGGCAGTTTCTCCTGCTAACACACACACACACACACACACACACACACACACGTCATAAAAAAGTTCTTTCAAAATTAAAGAAACAATGAATTATCAACTCTTGGAGAACAAGAATTGGGATTCATGCAAATTCAGATTTATCTTGCTATTCACTATTTGATGGCAGTATGTGAAATGAATAAATTAATAAATGAGCATCATATCTGTGCAATATCAAATGGAATGGTTATGTTTACACTAATGCCAAGCAATTAGTCAAGGTTAAAAATACATGGATGAACACAGATTCAAGTCCAGCTATGTTCAACACCACAGTTCAACAGACTGACAGGCCAGCACTTTAATTACTTAAATTAGTGCATTTATTTGAATGCTGAATGTGTTCCATTCAAAATAGTATAAAGTTTCTATCACCTATTAGGAAAGGATTTATATCCAGAATACACAAGGCACTAGTGTAAAGGTTATACGAAATGTAGGATCTGATTTTATGTCATTGAAATGCTCGCAGTTTGAACAGGAAAACAGAACACAGACACCTAAAATAGTACATAAAAGTACAAGATATCAAGTTCAATGTCAAATGAGAAGCGACTACATTTTTCAGAAGAATTAAAGATGAAATAAATGCTAAAAGCTAGAGTAAACAAGTAATTAACTGTGGAAAAGATAAGACTTATATTGACCTTTGAAGCATTTATAAGATTCACATAATGAAAAAAGAACAAAAGATACATCCCACTTAGGGAAATCTTAGAAAAGCAAAAAAATACTCCTTTGTCATTATTTCATTATAACAAGTTCTAAGTAACTCAGAATTGTTTAAAATGAGAACAGACTTAACAGTAAAACGTACACTATTCTCAAGTGCTATGCGGAAAAAGAGACTCAACACTAAAAATCATGATTCGTATTAATGGATAGTAATTTGCTCTGCATTTGCCACATTCTGTGAACGACAGAATAAAAGCTCACCCAAGTTCTCAGCTATTCATGTCTGATAAGTTTACAATCAGAGCAAGTTTCCCTAGTGATTTGTATTGTATTCTGTAACTAGAAAGTGCAAGTCACAAAATCAGGAAACTATTTAGCCCTAAGGGACTGTGCTATTCTTAAACTACTCGTGTGACATCATAAATTCCCCACAAAATTGAAAGAAAATTGCTATTCAGAGTGACTTAGCACTATCCAATGCCAAGAAGATCAGGAAGGGAAACATTTTACAACAATAAAATCAAAAGATTTTCACAACTCTCATTCCCTGGCTGATTTAATGTGAGGAAGTGAGTCATTTATGGTATGTAAACTTGATTTTTTTTGATAGACATATCAAGTTGTTAGACACAAACATGCCTTAGTCACGAAAACGGAGTACAGTTGAATGACTTAATGACATTATCTTCAATAAGAGAAAATTCTAATTGTTAGTATAGTTACTCGTGTCTAGTTAGTCAAAATGTATAATTTATCAAGGCGATTTTCATGCTTCATATTCTAGAAAAGTTCAAAAAGAAATGTTTAATGTACATTAAATAAAATTAGTTATAAATTTAGGTAAGCATGTTTCTTAGAAATATAAAAGAGAATAATTTACGATTAAAGAAAAGCAGTACTCTTAAAAGTTTGGCATTGTTGGTGAACCACTACCAATGATAAAAACTGCGCTTAAGAATTTTAACCTAGAAAAGTATCGTGTCACAGATTTTACATCCTAAAGTATGCATGTTTACAAAAGAGTCACCTGACATGCACATTTCTAATTAGTTAAAACTACTCACAGTGATTCAGAAGAATAATGAAATTAAGTTTTCCTATGTTCTTACCGTATTATGAGCAGTTCCACCCAGACTCGTACAAAGGCTAGTAATGGGCCAAAGACTTCTAGGATATATGTGTAATGACCACCAGATTTCTTTATGCTTGTTCCCAATTCAGCATAGGACAAGGCTCCTGTGAAATGGTTATGATAAAAAGGTACAAATTTAATTTGCTATCAAGCAGTCTTATTGCCTTAGCTCAACAATATTTATGCTGCATGAAATGTAACTACTTCCTCTGGTCTGAATGGCATCCTTATGTCAAAACAACCGTCATTTGTTGTTGAGACCTGCAAGTTCCTCTGATGATTTCCTCACATCTGAATCCTAGCTCATTCTACTTGAACAATGTCATTTTATTTGAAATGGTAAACACAAAATTCTAAAACACTATTAAATGTTTCAGACTTTTGAGTTAGAGACCAGGAAGCAAAGGGAAAAAGAGAAAATGGATACCAGTAATACGGACCTGTTTTTGAAGAACACAAACTCATATCAAGACAAATAATTATCTCACGCTGAACTTATTATGTCCAAAACTCTTAAAAAATATATTTCTCTGGAAAATCCAAATAAGTTCAGAAATGTATGGACTATATGCCATGAAAGACTTCATTTAATTTGTAGGATACTTTTCATCAGCAAAACAAATTCTGACATATCATCATGTTTCTAAAAAGGGTACAATGGATGCTCTGCTTTTTGAAAAGAGATGCTATCATGTATGTTGGGTGAAAAACTACATTTTTATCATGTAGAAATACACTTCACATGGAATTGAGCAAGCTATGTAACCTTCCAAGATCTATAAAGTAAAAATTTCAATTTTTATTTATAAAGCAGTTGTGGATATGAGTGACAATCATTGCCAAAGCCGGTACTGGGCCTGACACATAGCTAGCATCACATGAAATATAGCTATACTTATTAATTTGAGCAATTAGTAATCAAAAAAATGAAAAATAAATTTAATGTCATGTAAAAACTTCTATACTGTTAAAGGCTCAAACGTAACCCAATGTAACCCATTGTTGTCCAAGCTACTTAACAGACTGTGTATGGAAAGTTATTACTAATCAGTAATATTTCATACAGAATTGTTCAACATAAATGCAATTCAGATACTCAGGGAAATCTTAGTAACGTGTATCTGATTCCTGAAGCTAGTGTTATATATGAGCTACCTAGATTTTTCCTAGAAAATTCAAAGGAAAAACCATACTATAGATTTACCAAGCAAAAGAATCAAACTCTCCAAAGCAGGAATAAAAAGACTTAAAATTTTTAAATTCCTACAGAGAAGTCTAAAGTAACTAGTGTGTGGATGGATATGTAGGAACCAGTGATGCCCTTCTTCTATTTATAACTAATTATAATTAGTTGCAATTCTTCCTCTGTTGGGACAAGTCGCCATGTTGGTAGGCTGTCCAGAAAAGAACCCAGTATAAAATGTTATTGGAAACAGTCTTAAATACCTCAGAACTTATTGTCATACAATCAATACCAAACCTCAGTATGATCTGCAGAAGCTTCAGGACGGCCACCCTAAGTTTAAATTGAGTTCTGGGGAATGAGATTTTCATTGAAGGGTCTCAAACTCTATAACCATTTTACACAGATGAAAAAGTTCAAAACAGGATATAAAAACCCATGTATTGACCCTGGCTTTTTAAAAAAGGTTATAAATCAAATAAACATGCTCCTTCACTTACAGAGGGATTACATTTCAAAAACGCCATCATAATTTATATATCTAAATTGCAGAATGTCATAACATAGCCTAGCCTACTTTAAACATGCTAGAACACTTACATTTGCCTATGATTAGGCAAAAATTATCTAATATTAAGTTTATTTTATAGTAAAGTGTTGAGTATCTTATGTTATTATTGAATAAATTATTGTTATTATTATTCACCATTGTGAAGTAAAAAAAAGTCTTAAATCAAACCACTGCAAATTGGAGACAATCTTGTATACAGATTCTTGACTCCTAGTCCCATAGTTCTAGAGCTTTAATAAGAAAGAAGTTTATCTTCTTGTAGTTTATTCTTTCAGTCAGGGTTAGGGTTAGGGTTAGGGTTTCAGAAGCTGCTCGTCATGAGAATGACATTGTCTAGACTGCACGGTGTTGGGTACCTCTAACTGTTGCAACACAATTACGAACAATCGCACAAGCATAAGCTTCAAAATGTATCTGCATCATCTGTCTGGCTGTCTTGTAGTGTGGACTGGCATGCACACTTCATTACAAGTAGCTAAAAAACAAGTAAGGGAAAGTCAAGTGCTTGAGCCTGAAAACGTTTACCACTGTCAATACCTTTACCCTGGAAGTCACAAGTATGATAAGATGTATTTTTCAGGTTTACAACTTTGAAAATCCATGCACTTGGGAAACATAAGTACTTACAGTATACCATGCAGTTAGCAATAATTATCATAGATATGTAGAAAAGTTTGTATGTATTTACTTAATTTTTACTCTCAAGGCAAAACTTAGACTCCTTTAACAGGTTTCACAGTGAGTGTGTAACTGCACTGACAGTAATTAAAGCTCATCTGCTGGGCGTGGGTGTCCACACTTGTAAACCAGCATTTAAGAGACTGGGCAGGAAGATTATCATGAGCTTGTGGCCATCTGAGCAAGACAGCAAAAAAAAAAACAAACAAACAAACAAAAACAAGCCGGGCATGGTGGCTCACGCCCGTAATCCCAGCATTGAGGAGGCTGAGACAGGCAGATCGTTGTGAGTTCAAGACCAGCCTGGGCTACAAAGTGAGCTCAAGGCCAGCCTGAATGGCATAGTGAGACCCTGTGTCAAAAACACCAGGGCTGGGGATCTAGCTCAGTGGTCTAAGTGCCTGCCTGGTAAGCGCAAGGTCGTGAGTTCAATCCCCAGTACCGCAAAAAAAAAAAACCAGACTTAAAGTACAACTTTTGAGCTCTTGTACATTTAAGAAAAGGTATTTATGATCAGAATAGACTTATTACCCAATATGTAAGTGTAACTCATTTAGATAATAACAAATTGTTAGTTTAATCAAAGTCAATAAATGTAGATTACATTTTAAATAGCAAGCCCAAATTTAAAGAGAAGCCAAATTATCTCTAAGGTCCAGATGTATACTGTATAAAAGAGAGCACATATCAGTTACTTTGAATGTCTTAAGCTTATGTCATTTTAATTTCATAAACTTAATTTCAAAGCTTAGACTCACAGCATATCTTGTCCTCAGATGTATCTCTAGTTGAAGATACATAGGTTGTATCATAAACTAAAATAATAGTTGTTAATTTAACCAATAATTAACCAATTATTGAAAACATTTTACTTAGATCCTCTTTAACTCTTAAAGCTCAGTTTAAGTAACCCAAAGCCTAACAGTGCAACACATGAGAAATTATCTTACTAGAATATAGATCATTTGCCTTTTAATCTAGCTTTGTAAATTTAACCAGGAGCATCTCTTAATAAGAAAACCTTATTGTTTTACTGTAAAAACCACAATCATTTAAGTATAACTAACTGAAATACATTATAATAATTAGTTTAATGATTGTTGGGATGTGGTACTACAGGACTCGGAAAAACTGGACAAGTTACCCACTTGAAAAGTACAACTATAAACGAGTACATTCTACTTAAATGTCACTCTAGTAACAGGTGTTGGTGAAAGATAACAAATTAGGTAAAAGTTTCTTCCTGCCACTTAATATTTTGTAATTAAAGGTTATTTTAAAATAAAATGGACTAAAATTTTATTTTATAATAAAATAAAGATTTAAATGCATTTCAGAGGTAATAGCAAAGCCTAATGGTTCTCACATAATAATGTCACCATCATTGTCATGCTAAAATGATATGCTGCTATTGACCTCAAATTTTCTTTTCAAAACTTTGTATCTGTTAACATTCTATAGGAATTTGACTTCTAAGATGACCATGATTGGTAAAAAATAACAGTTCTCTGGTCATACTTTACATCTCAAGGTGCTTTATATCTAGAGAAGATAATTAAACCTACTACTTGTAATGCAATACTTAGGTAACTAATTTCCTGGGAGTTTAACAACTCACGTTTGGAGACCAAAGCTAAAGAAAGGATGACTGGGGTAAGAGGACAGCCAATATTTTGGCTCAGGCCTACCAAAGTCAACAAGGACTCAGGATATAAGGGGAAGCTTTCTACACGATCCCACAACTTTGTCGAGTCACCCAACCTCCTGGGCAGGAAGATTGTTGAACCTCTGAGAAAAGGAGTCAACCAGTGTACACTGTGTTCAAAGGGGAATCACTGAAGAGAAATATCTCCCAAGCTTCCATGGGAAGCCACGTGGTCAAGCAAGACCGTGACCCATCCTAGCAAATGACAGAGGAGACAAGAGGCTCTGTACATGGTTCCACAAGTAACCTCTGAAGAGCCTTAACTGACCTTGATACATA
>RJWT010009730.1:0-24868 GCA_004365215.1 Cuniculus paca | reverse complement strand
TATTCTGTTTTCTTTTGCTTTTTTCAATCTGTTTTGTTTTGTTTTGTCCTATTTTCTTTAAAATAAAATAAAATAAAATCTTACATACGAGATGGTAAGAATGCATGAAGTCTTTTAATTATTTCTATCTCTTGTAATTTTCCTACAAAAGCATGTACTCTTTTGTATAAAAATGGTTTTCACTCAATTCTAGAGCCCTGGGTTCGTTCTGGCATTTAGTTATTGACATGTGACTGTCTCTTCTGCCTTTCCAATGAAATATTTCCCAATGAAATATCCATGGAAACACAACAAATAAAGTTTCTCCACAGTACAGAATATAAAGATGCTCTGTTACCTAACTGAGGTTTCCTTGAGGTTCTTGTGTGCCTAGGAATCACTCCTAAGTAGAGGAGGAATGAAATAAATCAAGCAATGAGAAGAAGTAGCAGTCACATGGTGATTTCTTCCCACTGGCTTTCCCTGCCTCCAAGGACTCCTACAACCCATAGTGGCTTCAGATGGACCAGAGAAACCTAAGTACAAAAAATATTCATGAACTGCCTGCCAGGAGTGTCAGGGTTGTCTATTCTTGTGTCCAGCCTCCCCGTTGTACAAGAATTTGCAAGTTTGTGGTCGAGATTCAGCAATGCCCAAGGCACATGATGAAGAGCTGGGGGAGGAAGGGAAGAAACAGGAAAAAGCATGAGGAGCCTGAAAATGGGGACTCTCAAGCAGGAATTTAAGGAAGAGAAATCCAGACCTTGTCTCCCCTCCTCAGAACAAAACAAAACTGGAGACAGACGTTGTCACACTTTCAGAAGAGAAAGAAATACAAGAGCCTTCCTCTCCTGTCCAAAAGTCTTCATGGTTGTTTGTCATTTTTTTAAAATTTTAGTTATTAATCCATGTGTGTAGTACAAAATGTTTACATTTGTTGTGTGAAGTTGGCGCATATACGTAGCACATCTTAATTTCTTTTTGCATTTCCTCTCCCTCTCCTCCCTCCCCTTTTCACACATCCCTTCTCTTTTTTTTTTTTTGTGAATGTTCACAGTTCATTATTCCTAAGCAAATCCATTGAGATAGAAATCATGTCTCTCTTTTAGAAGAAGACTTACAAACCCCAGAAAGATAGATATTTGGCCCAAAATCATAAAAAAGCATGAAATTTTGAACCTTCAACTTTATTAGCATTCTAAATAATGAGGTCAGTGTTTTCAATTACAAATGCCAAAGATATAACTCATCAAATGGAAGCCATCAATGACTGATAAACTGAAAAAAACTATGCTTTGATACAGTTTGTTCTTAAACTTATGGTTTCTTTATTTAATTTGCGGTTCTTGTGTCTCTTGAACTAGTAAAAGTGATAAAATTATCATGATCAGTACTTTTCTAATTTCATTTTTTCAAGGATTATGGTGTATAATGCTATTATGATTTATTAATAGAAAGACAACTGAAAAAAGCCAATAGCCTATTAGCAGGAGCTCATTGCCTTCCTAATCTTCGGTGGTAGAATTTTATTTGTCTCTATCAGTTCGTTAACTTCTTCACAAGAGAAATGATACCTGTTAAGTGTAGAAATTTTTCGATATTGTGTTTTCCATACAATCTGAATTTAAAGTATTTCTAGTAGAAAATTAATTAGTCCTAGCTAGTTTAAGGGCAAGGGCTGCAGGATCACTTTTGCTCATTTGACTTTTGCACTCCTCTTGACAGGCTTCCTGTAAATAAAAATTTTACCTAAACTCTATTTGATAAAAAAATTAATGGTTTCAACCAAGAAAACATGCTTTTAATTCATACCAAATAGGATTTTAGTGCTGCTGTATCCAGCCCATCTTACAGCAAACATAGGTAAGGTACTTTCCACTAACTACTGAGTATTTTTATTTGAAATACGATAATCTTTCACTGACAATCTAATATGCAAGTTCAGAAGACAATTTATGCAATTATGGCATTATAAAATATCTCATATCTTCTATAGATCTATACATATAAATATGTATTCTTATATGGCAATCAGTAACCTGTAAAGAAGATATGTTTTTTCCATAAGAGAGGTAGAAAAGCTCATTAATTTAGTTTCTACATCAAATAACCTTTGATTATCTACTCGATATTAATTGTTTTTCACTGTGTGAATGTTATGCTATTTAGTGGGTCTAAACCACAAATGGCTCCTGCCAAGCCTTCATACCATTACAAGATTAGCAGAGGAAAATTCAAAAACACTCATGGGGATTGTTTGCACTGTTTTTTTTTTCTGGGGGGGTAGGGGTATGTTTTTGCTCTGTGGGATAGAAGACAGTTTAAAACAGCACTGGATGAAAAAAGAAGTGACTGACCGCAGGGTGCAAGTACGCTTCAGTAAAGCAGAGGTTTCTGCAGCTCCGTCTCAGCAAAGGGGAGGTTTCTAACGGTCCCCTGCTGACTTCAAATGTACTCACAGCCTGCACACAGCAGCCACAGTGGAAACTTACCGGTGTGATAATAATCACTTCGAGGAGACTGTGGTGCAGACCCTCTTCCCCCAACCAGAAATCCCCTGGGTAAAAGCTTCACCGCTTGGGGAGACACAGAGGTGCAAAGACATGAAAACAGGTGCACCTTGCCCTGGCATTCAGAGAAACTGGGTGTGATCAGCGTCCTCCTCTTGATATTGTCAGACTCCAAAAATTAGTACAAGAACTGTTACCTGCTCTTTAGGCATCTAGTTTAAAGATGTCTTGAAACATTTGCCAAGACCATTTTTAATATATAAAAATGGCAAGTTTTGGTAAAAGAAAATAAATTTCAAGTGAGACAGAAACAGAGTCTCTGTGTTTGTATATATATAAATAAAATCTTGGAATAATACACTACTATATATCCATAGTTCTTGCCTCTGAAACAAAAAGTACATGATAGAGTAGGAACCATTCTTTTTATTTTTCACATTTCTGCATTGTTTGAATTTATTACAATCACCATACAGTACTTTTGAAATTATTTTTAAAGTCTCTCTTCTTATAATTAATCTGGATAATATTCTCTGATGAACGTGAACTATGTTCTCTTAGAAAGTTGCCTTAATTTTTCAGAAAAGTTGTGCTAGACGTAAATACACATAACAAAATATCCTTCAAAGATCATCTTAAAGATCACCAAATTTATTAAAGGAATTTTTCATTAAATTGAGCATTTATTTATGTCACTTTCCAGATTACAAAGCCCTTTCCCCATTTAATGCAATGACAGCCCTGTAAGTGACATCACCTGATGTCACTTAAGATTAGGACACTAAACACTTACATTCAGATATTACAATAATACTTATATTGATGGAGCAGTATAATAAAAGTAAACCCCAAAATATCAGAGACCAAGAAAATGTTCCACACAATAAGTGTATGTTTGCTACCTTGACCTGAGATAATATGGAAAGCTAACAAGAACCCTAATTACTGGCACTTCACAGTATAAAAAACTCAGAAGTTGGGAAGATCTCACAAGAAACAAAGGACAGAATAACACAAAATTGCTCTACTTCACACATATTTGGACACGGTGATACTCATGAATCTAGATGTTTTATTCATTCTCTCACACTTCCTTATTTTCCACTCTAAGCAAGAGACAGAATATTGGAGAACAAAATTTCTAAGGATTCAATAGCATCAGTGTTCTCTCTGTAGCACTGGCTGACAAACGCCCAGGAAAGCTAAACTTCCCCTTAGATTGAAAAGGTCTATGAAGGCAAAGAGACAGCTTAATTAGGGACACATTTTAGAATTACCTGGGGATCATTTCACATTGCTATCTCCCAGGGGAGGCTAAACCTGGGGTTTGGGCAAAAACTTCACATGCGTGTGCCTTTTAATATATGTTTATATTTAATCCTCTACAAGCAGTTAGAATGCCCTGATTATGGTGCATTTGCAAACAAACCTAGAATAAAAAAAATTTTTTTTAAATCTAGTTGCAGAACAATTTTCAAATGTATACCCCGTTTAATTCTAAATTTGAAAATTAAGATTATCCACATTCGATAAATTGGAGGTAACAATCAATATCATTTGTACCCTTAAATAATGTTAACTTGTGTCTGCCTTAGTATCAGGCCACCACGGTGAAGTAAAATGGATTTTTGCTAAATGTCTTTTGTCAGCATGCAATAATTTTGAATATTATCAAAGTTTAATGTCAGAAATGTTTTGTTTAAAAAAAAAACTTGATAAACTCATCCAGAAAGTAAATTCTAATTAAATGAACACTGTTTCTTGATTTCACCCATATAGAACCCACTCCCTTTCTATCATCAAAAGACTTTCTAATCAAAGCAGATGTCACCTACTATTATAAACTTTGCTCATACATATTGCTTACTGTAAAAGAACGCATAACTCAGGGGTTATGAATGTTCATTCATCACTCCAAAATTTCTGTAAGTAGAGAGAGTTCATTCTCTCTCTGTCTCTCTCTGTCTCTCTGTCTCTCTCTCTGTCTCTCTCTCTCTATGTACATGTCTATATCTATATATATGTGGAATTGAGGCATACACATATTAATAAGTTAACAGAAATCTGTAGCGAGGCCAGGAATAGAATCCAGGTTACATATTTTTAGACTAGTGCCTCTGATTTTCACACGCAATATGATACTTACCCATATGCTTTAAAAGGATACAGCTTTCAGCAAGGAGAGCAGCAAGAAAGAGAATATGAATAACCCCAGACCTGAATTAAAATCTGCGAGGCTAAGTGTGTTTGAAGGCTTCTCTTTCAACCACTTGTACTTTTCTGCAATCTTTTTTTTTCTCCCTCTTAAGAGCTATTCTCCACTTTTCCTGACTCCAAGGCAACATATAACTACTTGAAGCACCACATTAGGTACTTGACAAATAATATTTCATGGACTGGTCACAACGACACTACAGGACAGGCATTCTTCCCAGTTTACAGATGAGGAAACTGAGGCTCCAAAATTTACCAAATGAAAACCTGGTATTTTTTTAACATGTTCTTGGGAATCATGAAAGTTCATTCTCAGCCTTTTCTGTTTGAACTTGGGTTTGCTTCAAACAGGTTTTGGAAGTTCCTTCACAAAGAGGGAAAGGATATCTCACTGGTGACCAACTGTGACGTTTGATTTCAGTCCTGATGCACACATTAGAGAAGAAAATGTTAAGCGGTTCATCATCAAGAATGGAAAGAACATAAAATAGGTCCTCTGGGATTGACTGACAGATGTAAATACTAGCTCTGCAATTTATTACCTTTCTTATCTTGGGCAAATTACTTTAGTCTCTGTTAACATTTACTCTTCTTTAAAAATGAAATCAATTTTCCTATCACAGAGGATTGTTGTGGGGATCAAAAGAGACTGTACTGCACTGAAATACTAAGTTTTTCACCTGGCAATTCACCAGTGCTGAAGAAGAAGCCAGCACTGCTGTTTCAGAAAGCCTGACGCTGTTTGTAGTTCTGGGGCCAATCACTTCCGTGATGCAAAATAATAGGCAGCCGACACAGAGTCATCTCTATCAATCGCATGTTCTCAAATAATAGCATTTAACATGGCATAAGAAAGGTGGTCTGGGTATTTTATTTATGTCTAAACTAGCTTTATCTAATACTCATCAACACTGTTGTCCAGGCACTAAGTGTATTAATTCTAAAATAACACCATGAAAAAAATAGTATCATTACAGATTAGAAACAGAAGCACCAGAAGGTTAAATAAGTTGACTATTCAATAAATGAAAGATAATAAGTGATGAAGCCAGGACTCAGGTCGAGGTATTCAGGCCGTACAGGGCACAGTCTTATATATGTTACTGTGGGGCTGCCCACCGTGCTATGGTCTGATTATCTTATTCCCCTCACGTTGCTTCCCGGTGGCACCTATAAATTTGCTTTATTGCTCCCCGTTCCCAGTATTTTAAAGCCTTTGTAATATTGGATAGGAATCACCCAGGCTGAGTCATGGAAGAAGATAAAAGGAGATCTGATTTCTTATTACCTGACAGGACCTTTGCTTCCGGATTACAGCCCTGCGGAGCTCCACACCTGATCACACCATTCACTGCTCTGTGCGTCTCCTGTCAAGTCAGCACATTCCCAATGTCCTCTGAGTATTAAAAAATTGAAAAACAGTGGCCGTAAAATTTGATATTGCTCATTAAATTAAATGTAAAATGAAAATCTTGCATAAATGAAATTTAGTGTTAACTTTTTTTTTAACATGCAGGGTCATATATTAACACCAATGTGTTTAAATGGGAAGAAAGAATTTCGACATTGTAAGTCAGATTCTTTGTTGGGATTTATGTCGGTGTCTTGGTGATACCATCGTATACATTCTTCATGAAGAGCTCTCTGTATTTTCAAGTTAACCCAAGTTTCCTGCCACTTGGGCATCGTACAGAGCAAGGTGTGTTTCAAGTCTTACAACATCATCTGCTATTAATCAGAGTATGTGACTTTCTGTGAATAAGGATTCAGTAAAGCGAACTTTCTTATGAAGTAGTCACACACGTGTGAGCACAGAGAGAAAGAGAGAGAGCAAATCAGAGAACCTTTCTTTCAATATATTCTTTACGTGACTACGTGGACTTGGCCTACTTTCTTTCCTCAAGCTGAGAGGCGTATCTTAGCCCTAGGATAGCCACAGATTCGTGGTGGCCTAAGAAATCTCCTCTATTCCCTCCACAGCACTGTGCATACATTGTCATTTTCATTATCACGTACGTCCCAAGGTCGGAAAGCACCATGTAGTAATACACCATTCAGTGCTCTAGATCAGCATGGAAATAGGATCTACACCAATCACTTTTGCACATACTTTCAGTGAACAACCCGTAAAATTTGTAATTACAGATTGTGTGTGTCTGTCTGTCTGTGTAATCTGGGTTTGTTGTTCTTTAATTTGATGTTTCAAGTAATTATTATTTTACAAAGTTATCTATCTATAATAAAGTGAGTTCAGGGGAGTGGTCCTTGACCATAGCTAGAGAAGGACTTACCCTAGACTACACCTAATGAAATAGAAAAGAAATTGAGTCTCTTCACCCTCCTTCACTGCTGGCTTCTCCTGATGTCTTTGCTAAAGTTCAAAGGGCCCCACTTGATTTGACCCTCTCAACATTCAAGCACCTGTCCCAGCGAAGTTGGAGGAATCATAACCACTTTTTGATGCAACTGCTCTGGAGTTTGCTGCCACGATCCCAAGAGGATGACCGAACTCAAAACCCTACTGTCGTGTGAAAGCGTTCAGAAACTGTCTTCCTCCCACTTGGTTAGTGAAAGAGCACTTTTTCCTGGACTGCTGAAACCTGACCAGGGCTGCCATGCCATTTCTGCTCCTTAGAGTTTTCTGAAACCTTGACTGTCAAAGCCCTTTATTCCGTTACCCAAAATGCTACTGTTGGAGCTTGTTGGAAGGCCTAACGTAGGTCCATAGGGACACCTTGTGTTCAGAACTCCTAACGGAGTCCGTCGCCTGCCCGGTGCAAAATCCTCATTCTAATTCACTGTCCTGACCCAGTGCAGAGTTCAGCCCAGCAGCCACATTTCTCTTAAAGTGACTTTATCTAAACACAAACTGCTTTTAAATGCTACAAGAAATAGGTTAAGGATACTCTAGCTCCTCTCCTAAAACTGTAACAACCTTGAACCTCATTGTGGAAGGATTTGGGGGTCTTGATTCATTTTCTACTAACAACTAGTCCCGATTGCCTTCTTCACTAGCAAGCTTCAAACTTTGCTCATTAGGAAGCCTGGCCAAAGGATGTACCTCACTTATATTAATTCTGTTTCTCTAGAAACCTCTTTAGTATTTTAAAATTTTTGTTAACCTTAACATTTTTTGTACATCACTGCTCATTTTAGACTTCAGCACCTCTGACATTATCCTGACAGTCAGTACCTCATAATATTTAAGTATGTGACCTTTCTTCTCATGTCTCACCAATTTAAAAATCTGATCCTGTCAGTAATTTCCTGGGAAGTTACACTGGTTTCTTTCAATGCGTTGTTCTAGATTTATTCTAATTTCATTCAGCTAATGGGCAAATGCATAGGTTCATAATCACAATTTCCCCAGTAATTTTCTTTTTACCTTTCACTGCATGAAACTATCTCTGAAGTAAGACAGGATCTTACCAAATCTTCTGCTTTCAAAAAATGAGATTTTTCAGCTAAATACATAGTTAAGGCCCAGCTTTGTCATTTGTACCAGACGAATACAGTAATTTGTACAGTCACTGTTTTGGATCAAGTTCTCTAATACCTTCCTACAGAAACAATGCTAGTTAATATTTATTGAAGACCCCTGGTATGCCAGGAAATATACATGTAAGTTCATTTAATCGTCTTAGCAAATCTGTAAAGTTGATAGGATAACCCACGTGCTACAGATGAAGAATTCGAAGCAAGAGAGACTAAACGGACTCTCCAGGGAAGCCAAGCTTTAAATGATATATTTAGGATAGAAGCTTAGGCAATTTAACTTCAGCACTGAGCTTGGTAAACATTAGGACACACTGATTAATTTTGTCTCTAGTCTTCTTTCAGTTTCACAGAAACACTTTCTACAACTCTACAGATGTTCATGAAGGAATATATCTTTTTAGCATCAACTTCATCCTATCTTTCTTAATAATATTTGCTTTTAAAACAAGGGACATTTCCTTTATTATATATTCCAGTAGTGAATGCCCTTCTTCATATTTTCTTCCTTATGTCACAAGTGCAGTTTCACTGTTTATTAATCATTTTTATCAATTACTCTGGGCCCCAGGTAATACAAATAAAACCCATGACCTGACCATATTAATTTGATATACTTCCTTCAAAGTATATTGGTTGGAGAGGAGAGTATCTCCCCTTATTCCTGTTACTGCCCTTAGATACTATTTAAGTGGGAACATTGAAAGAATGGTCATTGTTAAGGTTAAAGTTGAAAAAGCTATTGAAATGTGTCTAGTTCAATGCCTTCTTTGACCTTTGGAAAAAATGATGCTTGAATATGTTAAATGACCTACTTATGTTTAATATAGTTACTTCCTTAAATTGTTTTTTCATAATAAATGACTTTGGTAAGTGGTCAGTAACTGAAATCATACTAAGCTTTAAACTTTCTTCTATTAACTTCATCAAATGCTCCCCAGTTTAATATGTACTAAATTTAGGTGTAGTTGTTTCAATTATATGTTATCATTGCAGGTTCAGAATAGATAAAAGATTTGAACCTGCGACATACAAAGTTCTACTTTAATTAGGAAACACATACTCTGAAAAATACAAGTGATACCAGTGTGTGCAAAAATCTATATTTCTGATGAAGAAGAGGTTCTAAAAATTCAAAATGGGCAAAAGGAAAATAACAGAAATAGTACATGCATTCTAAGAGTATCTCAAAAATAGAGAAGCACATAGCCATCTTTTCCTCTTTTAGTTTTACTAATTTCCTTCCACCATTCAAAATATAACATTTTTTCTTTCTTTTCTCATCATAGTCATGCTATATTTTTGATAAGTGTTACAGCAGTTACCTGTGGTTGCTCAATTCATTATTTTCCCATAAATGTTATTTACCAGCATGCTTTATTTTGAAAATTCTATTTCAACTTTAAAAAAATAGAAAATTCTTTTTTAAGAAAGTTACAAAATCTACAATTTGATGATAAAAATTGCATGATCGGTCAAACTGGATATCCAGGAAGTCTGAGTAAATTAAAAATGGCGGGAAAACTCTGATGTTTCAAATGTGATATGTCTTTCATTATAGCCAAACTCATATCCTCTCATACATCTGATCTTTATATTAAAAATGAAATTCAAAGATAACAGGGAAACTAAATCCCATTGTATATTATAAGAATATGCCTTTGTGAACAGGGTCTTGTAGGGAGGTGTGACAAGGACTTAATGGAAAAGTAACGATATCAACAGGAAGAGGCCCTCCCCACTTGTAATGACAGTTGATTCTCTAACAAGGATCTCCTCCATGTAAGCTGCTTCGTAGGAAAGGTTTACCTGGCTTCTGGTGCATGAAGGGCTCGTCCTCAGTAGGGAAGACACTGGTAGCAGACTAAAGCCTACCATCCACTTTTAAGATCTGTGGCTGCAAAGTGGGCAGGGACGTTTCAGACAGTGAGCATTTTGCTTTTTTAAATACAAATGAAAACAGTGTTCTGGTAACTATAAAGAACCTCGCTTCACAGACATCCTCAGAAAAGCCAGGCATGGGGGAATTCCATTGAAAAGAATACTGAGTCCCCAGTCACAGGTGCTGGAGCTCGAGCTACTCATTTGTAACTAGAAAAACTGTTATACACACTAAAGAAACTTATTTACTCTCTTGATTCTAGGACGTTTTCATTCATGAAACTGAAATGATGCAAATTGATGCGATCATTGACCATTTTAGTTTTATATATTTATTCATACCTCACTTTCACCTCAAAACAGGTATGAGACAGTTTCCAAGTTAAACAGAAAATATTATGTTAAAAAATTAAGTACAAAAATCACAATAAGTGGAAAATAAAGGGAATAAACATGAAAGGAAATCAAGAAAAGGGTTGGTAGACAGTCTGCATCACATTTTTGAGCTTTGGTACCTGTGACTCTGGGTGTGAATTCGTGTCCTTGCTTTCAGAGACAAGCCTTTTACAGTGGAAAGCAACAGAGAAAACCCAAGCATCCTTCACAGTTTCAGGAGCATAGGCTAAATAACCATTCTTTAATTATTTTATAGTTTTGCCTGCAGTGGTATATTCCTGAAAAGAAAGGAACAAATTTCTAAAATGTAATGTGAGCCAATATCGTTTGGATGTGGCAATGCATTCAAATAATCATATAATCTTTGAAATAAAAAAACTCATAATTCCAGAGCAAACATGTTTTCACTGATGCTACCATAGAAAATTACCTATAAAATGTTTATTTTTCTGACATGACCACCATTAAAACGCATAGAATCTTCATGTATAATTAAGGCTTGCAAATATTTTCTTTTTTTGCAACTCTCCAAATTAAAGGAACAGTTTTCAGTGTCTGTCACATGCATTTCCTTCCAATCCAAAACGAGCATTAATGTCAGCGTTAGAGAGGAGTTCCATAGCAACTGTTACAAGATCTTTTACACTGAGAAATTATGTTTGTTACAGTAGTATAAAGAAACTTGCAGTAACATTATCTTTTACTGCTGGTAGGAGAAACAGGAGTGCTTCAAAGATCTTAAAGTTGTTTCTGAAGAACTTTAGGTCAATTAAATTGTATTATTTTGTAACTAGGCTGATATCTTCTCAAAACATGACTCCAGCCTGAATATGACACTAACTTCTTTCTTCTAGTAAAGTGATATAAATTATGATGGTTTTCAAAAGATTAAAAAAATCTAGGAAAATTTTGCTGCTATATTTTATAATGTCCTTTCTTATGTATAAAATAATTGTATTCCTCTAAGAACCCTGCTGAGTTAATATGGAAGACATTCGCACTATGGGTACTAAAAAATCCGTCACCCTTTCAGTTCATAGAAAGAAAATCAAATTCTATTTTAGTGAAGTTTTCATAACAGCCTTTTGGTAATAATGTTCAAGAATCATGATATATTTAAGAGATATTAATTCTAGTAATAGTCATTTATCTTTGATGTCACAGAGACAAAGGCTTGGGAAATAGAAGATTTATGATGACATATTATAGACTCACTTGGTAGATGTTAGATTTTTTACTCTTCCTCTGAAACGACACATAATGAAGCTTTATCAACTTCCTTTTATTAAGGCTAAAAATATATCCTCTAATAGGATCATAAACATTTAATGAAACTCACAGCTGTACTGAATTTTAAAATTAGGTGAGATGGGTGAGTAGTTCATGGAAAAATAAATCAGCATCACTCACACTTTATGAGTTTACAACCCTGCTTGCTTTAACTCAATATACCTCTGGGTCTGACTTGTCCCCTAAAGTACGGGCATACATGGCCAACTTCCTAATTCAACCTGGATGTCTAAAATGGTTAACTTTTTCCCCAAGCACATCAGAGACACGTCAGTTTGGGAAATTTCAAATTCAAGAAGATAGAAGAGGCTGCCTAATCTCACCTTTCTTCCATTCACTTTTTTCTGGGAAGAAGATGATCATTCTTGCTATCTCTCTCTGTCATAAGTTGGGTTCCCCAGGAGTAGGCTGAGATGAGAATACATGAGAGATTGACTAACAGGAAGTACTGTCCAGGACAAGTAGGGTAAGGAGACTAAATAAACACAGGTATTTTGCAAGGCGTCTCATGGTGAGTACCTTTAGTTATATCCCACAGTGGCTATCTGAAGACAGATTTATCTAATCAAGTCAAGGTACTGGAATATTTAAATTCCTGCACCTGTTAGTGATTTGGTAAAGGCCAACTCTGGAGGGCTGGAAGTGCCCAGGTTCTTCTAATAAAGTGGATCCAAAAAGGTTCAGGCAGGCAGAGGTCCATTGTCCAACACACAGATACAGGCAGGCAACTTAAGAGAAAAAAATATGGGAAGCCAGAATGTCTAAGAATATAAAAACTCGAGGCAGTATACTGAGTGTGTCTGCTGCAGTCTTCATACAACTCAGTATTTAAACTTAATGCCCACACCTGTGTTAATTCTTCTTCTACTTATTTACTCAGATATTTTCTTCTCCTTTATTCTCTGCATTTCCTAGAGGAAATCAGTTGCTGACAGTAGAGTGCTAATTTATAGATCAGTGTTCCAGTTTTCTTCCATTTTGCTTTGTAGATCAATAAGACCAGTGAAGGTATATTTTTTGGCCCACTCAGAAGTTTTAGAATTTAAATGTCTATTTTTTTTAGTTCAGCACAATCTTCTAACATTATCAGTTAGAATTTTATTCACCCACATATAACTGTCCGATGTCATGGTAGTTTTCAAAGTACAGTTCCACAAACCAATGATACCCACATTATGTGGCTACCAACAGATAATATGTTCCCCCTGCCAAGACATCCAGGACTCAGTCTCCTCCCAGCTTTAGAGTATAAAAGGGAGCTTTCACAGCAGCCATCACCTCTGCCTGGCAAGGAGCAGGTCTGGAGGAAGAAGCAAAGGAGAAGACAGAAGGGTAAGGTTAGGCAAGGTGAATTTTTTTAAGGCAAGTCATGCGGCTCACTGTTGGCTCCTTGTCAAGAACAGGTAATAAGTTAGTAAGTGTTGGACAAACAGTCCTCCAATCTTCACTGTGCAGATAAGCCTGCCGTGACTGACTTCAAGCTAGCAACTCAATCTTACTGTAAAGCCACAGGGAGAAATGCAGACAAGTGGCTCTTCCAAGCCTACCAGCTGCAAGGAACTATTGTCTACAACGCCGTCAGCTGCCCCTCGCTATAGAGAAGCTGCAACATGAAGGCATTATCCCACAGAATCGTGACCTCACAGTGAAGTTAAGGTTATACTGTTAAAGGTGAAAGAAGAATGCATATCTCTTGCCGTCACAAGGTTCCCTTTTGTCCCACACCCAGCTCACTTACACGCATGGACACTCATCCTTCGTGGGTCCTGCAGAAATAAGTCTGCCTGAGTTGGTGCCAAATTCTATCAGGTGGCTTTCAGCAAGCAGCAGTTCATGAAAAAAGAATAACTAAATGTATTATAGGTGTCAAAATAGTTCGACATACACAAAGAACAGCGCATATCTATAGACAGACAAAGCTCACTCAGCAACTAAAAAAAAAAGATAGACTATAACATGGTCCATTTTTGTGACACTCTGAGGAGCCACATGGCAAGGGAGAGAAGCATGAATTCTGTTGACTCACAGGCCTGGTTTCAGAACACAGCTCTTCTTAAGCTTTGTAAGGGTTTGTTCATATTTTTTAAATTTTATTTTGCTTTTTTTTAGTAGATGTTTGCAACTCATAATGATTACATTCATTGTGGGGAGCTGGTGCACGTATGTAACACATCTTAACATCTTTATCCCCTTTTCCTTCCCTCCCTTTGCCTCCCTCAATCTGTTGGTAGCCCTCCCTTTCACAAAAGTTCCAACTAAATCCTCATAGGTAAGTGTGCGTGTAGTGGTGTCCTGACTTCAGTTCTGGTACGCGCATCTCATGAACTGTTGGATAGTTTTGTAACTATGCAGGTTGCTTTACATTTTTTCAAGTTCTTCACCTTCAGAGTATACAAAATGATCAGCCATGGAGCCTGCCCTAATGAAGACACAACGTTTTCGAGAGACAGTACTGTTTTCATCGTGCGAAATGTAAATAGAGAAGGTAATCTTGAAACAATTTCTTGTCAGGAAATAGCAGTTGGTTTAATGTACGCATCAATCCTCTGACATGAAGATAAAATGTTCTACAAGAGGCAGTTCCATCTTGCTTCATGGAATGCTGAAACTTTGTTTGACCCTGAAACAAACCTAACTAGAAAACAATCAGTTATTAAAGGAAAAAAAAGAAAGAAAGAAAAGATTAGTACTGTGGCTTTCGATGACTCACTTAGCAGTAGAACTTACCCAAACTGGTTCTGGCTATTCTATTCTCTGCGCAGTCAGTCAAATCCAAGTAAGCTGGTCTTCACTTCCATCACTGTCCAGACCTGTTATATTTTTACTTCCATAAATGCATGTTGTACTCATTCATCTACAATTTCTCCCAAGAACAACTTATATATATATTTG
The DNA here is from genome assembly GCA_004365215.1 of Cuniculus paca. Taxonomy (NCBI): domain Eukaryota; kingdom Metazoa; phylum Chordata; class Mammalia; order Rodentia; family Cuniculidae; genus Cuniculus; species Cuniculus paca. The sequence goes on along the minus strand of RJWT010009730.1, from coordinate 10,211 downwards.
TGAGTCATATAGCCTGAACTGGAAAAAACATCCCATTAAAATTTTAATGAATCCTTTTGGAAGGCCAGCCTCAAATTAAAACAATTTCATGTTTTTGAGAAAATCCATTAAAAAATCTTTCACTTATTTTATTATGTTTGAAGCCTATAATTCTTTTGAAAACATAATTTATGTTAGTTAAGCAATTAACTTTCTTCAAAGCAAATAATTTGAAGTTACTGTGTTAAACTATGATAACTTATGAACAATTTAGCTGATTACATTTTGCAATTGTGTAATTTATTGATATAAGTGTTTGTCAGTGGAGACAATGACTAAGTACAATGGAAACTGAAAATGAAAGTCAGTGGACTGGCCTTTCAATACTAGAAGAAAGGTATCGTGAAAGATTATGTAAATGGCAAAGGAATTATAGAACCTCACATATCAAAAGAGTGGGGGAAAAAAAACCATTTAACTACAGTCTGAGTAAGTTTGGGCTGCTATAACAGAACACCAGAGGTTGGGTGAGGCAGAAAATATAAATTTATTTCTCATGGTCTGGAAGCTAGAAAAACCAAAATCAAAGTGAGGGACCCCTCCTAGTTTACTGATGGCGATTTCCCCCTTCACGCTGACCTGGAAGAAAGCGTGTCTCTGAGTTCTTTATGTAGGGCACTAATCCCATTCATAAGGGCTCCACCCTCATAACCCCACCTCCTAAAATCATCTCATTGGAGGTTAGAATTTCAACATACGAATTTAGTGCAGTGAGTGCAAACATTAGGTCCATAGTGACATTAGTTCCTGTGTCAATATAGACTCTCAACTGTACAGTATTATGCTTTTGAAGTACACAAAATTTTTGAAGGTATATCACAGTACAGTGCTAATTTATGTATTCAGAAGGCCTCTATGGTGTTTTATCATGAATATTGATGCAGTTCTTCATATTTTCAAAACAAGCATTGATCCAGAAGAAATAGCATTAAAAAATCTAGTAAAAGACATATTTTTTAAAATTCTATCTTCACATACCTCCTTCCTTTGTTCTAGTTATGTCCCTGTTTCCAACATTAACACTGGTTGTATGTACTTTCTGTTTTTGTTCATAGTAAATTTTGCCAGTCTCAACTAGCTTCCAGATTTTTTCTTTTTGTTGTTGTTTTTTTCTTTTTTTAGTGTTGCTCATCACTTTTTATAGTTTAATTCATTAAATTATACATTTACTCTTTGCTACTTCTATCCTATTATCTCCTAGACCTATATAGAGTCCTATATATAGAGTTAAATATGTCTCACTAAAAACATAATATAACAGAGTCCTACAAATTTCTAGTATAATACATTTATTCAAATCCAGTTCTAATTTTCACATTTCACATTGTTTCTTCCCACGAATGATTTAGAATTTAGGGTTTTTGTTTTTGTTTTGTTTTGGGGTTTTGTTTTGTTTTAGTTTACTAAGACTGAGACATTTTTCTGCTTATTTATAAATTAATTTCATTTTGGTCTAAAAATGGATTCTACATGCTTGTAATTTCTCAGTATGTAGAGGGATTTCTTATAAGCATAACACATAGATTAGTTTTATAAGTCATCTGTGTGTTTTTGAAAGAATGTATAGTTTCCAATAGTTTTGAAAGGCTATGCTGACAAATAGGTCAGGATTTTAAATGTTTATTCAAATTTTCTTTACCATGACTTTTGCTTAGCTTAAAATTATTAACTTTAGAGGATTGTGTTCAATTGTCAAATTCCGATTTATGCCCACTTTTACCTTAAATATTTTGAGACAATATTGTTTCATGCTTACAAACTGAGAAATGTTTTAACTTTCTGTTGAGCTGAAAGTTATAACTGTATACAGTATTATGTATAATACTTTTCCTTAATGTCTAGCTTCTCTGGTACTACTATGCCTATGCCAGATTCTTTTTGATAATTATTTTGTGTTATCACTATTTATTCTTATACATTCAATCATTTTTTAAGCAAACCTTTCATAAACACTATACATAAGAGTTTATATATGTGTATGTACTTCCAAAAAACTATAATTTGAGAATATTAATCCTTTAGCTGGAAACTATTACCAAAATACCTTACAGAGATGATACTTAGTATATTTGGATTTTTTTTCTACCATATTATTTGAATTTTCTGTTTACCACACATTTTCTTTCTTCTTTTCTTCTACCATTTTGTCTTTTAAAGGGCTGATGATCTACCTGTCTTCCTTTTACTGGTTTAGAAGTGTACTATATTTGTAATTCACTTGGTTAATAATATTTAAAGGTAATCATTATACTATGTAAACAGAGTCTAATTAAATAATTCTTAATATTTCAAGCAACATATTACCAGGTAGTCCTATGTGTACTAAATTTAGGCAGTCTGTATGTACTGATACAGAACAATCTTTAGTTATGCTGTTTAGTACTCAAGCAGCATTTATGACTGTGTAATATGTCACTGTTATTGCATATACATACACATAATCATATTTGCAAATAATATAAATGTACAAAATATCTCTGAGAGTGTATGTACGAAACTGGTAACAGTAGTTCTGAAAAAGCAAATAGGCACACGTGGAACTATGAGACAAAATACTTTCCACTGAGTATCTTTTGTGTGTTTTGAATTTTGTATTGCATACATGTACTACATTTCCCAAAAAGGTAATAATTATTTTTAAAAAGTTAATACCTCTCTTCCAAAATAATCCATGAAACTTGGCATGTTTTAAACTTTTCCCCCTTTGTTTTGGCGTCCTTTTAATGTCTACTATATCAGGTTTTGCCTCTTAACTGACACCAAAAAAAAATCCCAGGGGCATTCAATAACAAACAGACATTTCTCAGTTGTGTATTTTTGGATCAGCTGGGTATGCATAGGGTAGGCTGGGTGCGGCTACACGAAACATTCAGTCCCAACTGTGCTTTGGGTCCAGATCTGCTTCTGCTATCTCTCCTCTTCTTTGAATAGTGGGTACCTGAAGCACACGCTTCTCACTAAAATAAAAAACAGGAGAACAAGAACAAACACAACAAATACGCACATTCCAAACCTTTTCTTAGTACATCTGTTAAAACAACATTGGCCAAAGCAAGTCTGAGTCTAATGTGAGGTGGAGAAGTACGTTTCCTTGATGGATATGAATGAATACGTACTGAATAACAACCATATCTATCATACCTAGCATTTTAATTTTCCTCTTCTTTGAAATGTCCCCCAAATTAGGCTCTTTTAAACATTCAGTATTTGCATAGATTTGCTTAAGACCTCATCTGCTGCTCCTTGCATTACGGTTCTACTTAGTTCAATTTTCCTCTTAGTAAAAAAAATATTTTAGTACGTAGTTCTTTCTGAGAGTCCTTGAGTATTAAACATTCACTCTTAGGCTCTAAGTGTGGGGTGAATGATAATCTGACCAGCTATAGAGCAGAAATGGCTAGAACTCACACTTAATAATTAAGTGGGTGGTTAACAGTATTAAAGCGTAACTCGAATCACTTCTGCCAAGTCTTTTGCATAATGATTAAAAAGAGGAAATGAGTGAGCCCTACAACACGAAGTAAGCACATCTGCGTGTCCTCAGACAAATCTGAGAACTAGAGCTGCAAAATCTTCTCCCTTAGGACCAGAATCATTTACCTGCCTGACAACTGTATAATAACTTCACAAAGGCAGTTACTTTGCAAAGTAAATCCTGTTCTCAACACTAACCCTCTGGTGCCCTTCATTGCCTTTATACCTAGAACCAGTGTCAAATCCAAGTTTGCCCCAAGGGAAAGTGTAAAGTCTTACTTCATCTAATTAATAGTGATATTTTGCTAATTTGCATCAACAAATTTCTGAGGAATACAAATTCTAACAATTTCAGACAAGTGAAATGGACAATGAACCATGCCAAATTGAGCAGTGTAATATATTTATCAGAAACTCTGGGCTTTGCTTGAGATCCAATAGCCGAATCTAAAATTTAGGGGTTTTTCTTCACTGAAATCTAAATTCAGTGCTGGATTATGGTAAATGAGGAGTGAGATTTCAGAATATCACTTGCAAAATGTAGAGAAAAAAACCATAAAGGTGAGGAAGATAGGAAAGTCAAGGTATACGTGCGTGTCTTGAACACCCACTTTCCCTCTACGTCTGACAGGAGGGCCCAAAGTAGTCTCCCTTTTTTGAGAGGTGCAAGAATGGGGACCATAAGCATCTTTAAATTAAACTCTAAATCCTGATCTTTGTAGGTCGGGAAAATGGTGAGAAATACCATCACTGAAATGCACTTTCTCATTTCAAGGGGAATGATGGAATCTTAAAGTGCCAGTGATGAGATTTTAACATGCAAATAACTACATTACCTAATAGCAGAGGTATAAATTGGCTAGCCAGTAGCAGATATTTGCATCTTATGTTCTGCACCAAGACACCTGGAAAGGTTTTCTTAGTCAAGACAGCGTCCCCCAAGACCTCAACACACACATGTGCACAATCTTCAGACATTAACTCTGAAAATAACCCCTTGATCCTATTGTGAGTGTGGAAAATACTTTGAAAGAAATATCAAAGCAATTTGGCAACTCTTAATAGGTTCTTATATGGGAACCTCTCTGTTACTGAGTACCAGTAACTAAGCCACAAAGTTCAGGAAAAAGAAGCCTTAAGTAACCTCATTTTCTAAATACGGTAGCAAGTAATTGAGTAAATCATAGAAGCTAGATACCCATTTTGGAGATAAAGAGGCAGCTGGACTGGCAATCTTCTTCTCCTCAACTCTCATGCCAGCTGCACCCTGCCTCACTGTCTATAAAAACAGAAAAAATAGAAGTAAAATATTATGGTCAGTGCGCTTGGTGCTTCCCTTCCCAAATACCAGTAAGAGAATAACTTCGTTGCTCATTAAAAATTGGAAATACCTGCTGGAAGTAGAGAGTGACATATAACCAGTTTAACCAATGGGTTTGCTTTTTGTGTCTGAGCCTCCCAGAGCCAAGAAAAATATAACAGAAAATGATAAGTAGACAAAGACAGTGAAGTAGGGTGTTGGCCAGCTGTATTGCCACTTATAGCAGGAATGCCTACACACTTTGTACATCAAGGAACACAAGTAGAAAGTAGCCAGATTTTAGTATTCAACTGGTCGATAAGAGGAAAACTTGCCAGGTAAGGCAAAGAGGTCCAGAGAACAGAAACTTCTCCACGTGCCTCTAGGTCACAGCAAAGTTTTGACTGTGAGCTGAAAGTTAGGATTCAACAAAAAGAAAAAGCATTTTTCTGTTTGTTTTACATTGAAAGTTTCAGTAAATGGACTGTAATTCCATGAAATGTTGAAAGTGGGTGAGTCAAAGAAAAAAATAAGGAAGATTCTAAAGAGCAATGTGGGATGACTTTGAAAATGATGACTCTCTTGATCAAAAGAAAGGGAGGAAAAGGACTGGTTGGGAAGGGGCTGGAAGTAATGGAAGCTTGGGCTTCAGACTTTTAAGTTCCATGGATTCTGGGATTTCCAAATGGAAGTAAGCAATAGGTATCTAGAAATGCATGCAAGAATGTACAAAGAAGGGGCTAAAAGAACAGATATAATTGTCATGCAGAGAACATTAGCCAAACACTGCATATGAAATATTCCCTATGGCAGGGTGCTCATTAAGGACACTCAGACATCTCACTAAGTCCTCTTTAAGATGCAACAGAAAATTAAAATATTTACATATTGCATTAAAATAACGATGAAAATATCAGAGCAGACTGGCCTGTCTTTTGGCAATTCTTATTACTTCACTAATGAAACACTAAACTCTTACTTTTGATGATAGGATTGTGTGTAAAAAAAAAAAAGCCTCTTCTACTTTTTATGAAAAGGACATGCCTTCTGTTTCAAGAAAGCCAAACTTCGTTGAAAGATCCTGTCACTTAATAAGTCCAGCTTTGCTATTTAAACAGCCAGGATTTGTCCTTAATGACCAGACAAGCTTCTGTCATTGTAAAATTAGCCAAGTCAAACTTTTTAACTTTTGCAAAGTTACAGTTAACTTTCTGAGGACCATGCTTCACAGGACTAAGGAGACAAAAATCTTTCTTGAACAGAAATAAATGTTATATTTATTTTCTTCTGAAAGCTTTATGTCACTTGGACTTCATTCACAAAAACTGAAAACGATCAGGCTGCTCATTTTAAACAGAACGGGTGTGTGTATCTAGATGTTCCTGCTGTCTAATAAAGCATACCCTAATACGAATAAAGAAAAAAACACACCTTTCGTCTGAAAAGCAAGGGAATTTCCCCCCCGTGGCACTTTGTGACACTTGGCAGCTCATTATCACACTTCACAGAATCTCATGTCAGCATGTCAGATTTCTCTAAATTTTGACAGAATTAAAGTAGTGCCATTGGATATAATTGATATTGTACAGTTAATCAGGCAGCAGCTCCATCACAGCGCAACATACTCGAAAGGCTTAATTACTGAACTGTGAAGATTCGCTGCCATCTGGAAGTTCCTTCCCAAAGTTCTGTCCCTGAATTTTATGTAGGGTTCACAAAAATAACTTGGTCCATTTAGAAATCCTGCCCTCGATTTGGAAATTAAAATTGTTATTTTTGGAATCTCCTTGGGCCTGGAGATCACAGAAACCTCATGAAAACTAAAGGAGCAACGGCAAAATGAGAAGGAAAGCAAATAAGAGTACAAGGTCTAGAAATTATTTTCTTTATATAAACGTCTAAGAGTGCACTTTCTGGATCCACAAGGCCACGTGCTACACCCCAGTCCTGCCACTTGCTAATCCTGTCACTTGGAGCCAGTTGTGTGAATTCTGCAGCCCCAATTTCTTCTTTTGTAAAATGAAGATATGAAGATTCTCACCTGAGTGAGAATGGGAATTAAATATGAGTATTAAAAATTGAAAAGTACTTAGAACCGTGTCTGACACATTGTAAAAGCAATGTAAGTGCTTCTTAAGATTTTTAAATAATTCTGTCTTTAAGATTGGTCTTGTTTAAAGAGACAAATACAGTGTACCTCTTAAAAAGCTCCTTCCAGGTAGTCAAATCCTAATGCTAAACATTAATAACTAAAGTATAAAGCAGCATATACATTTCTCAAAATTCCTATGGCTGGGACCCCTTTTGAGTCAAAAAGTTTGAATTGGATTCCCTCTAAATTCCATCCTATTCTACATCTATACAGTCAATCGTATCAAGTTTAATGGGTGATGTCACTGATAAGAAATTTCAGAAGTGGAGGCCTCAATCCAGAAGAAACGAATTCATCGCCTTCTATCCTGCTTATAAAATACTGAGGAAAAAGAAGGATGAGGAGAAAGGAAGAAGAAAAGAAAGAAAGGGGAGGAAAAAAGTGAGAGGAGCAGAATCAATATTATCGTGGGAGTTCCTTATTGGTATGGATTTAGAAATAATTCCCGGAGAGTAAGTCTTTCATAGTTTGAGTGAAACCCCTCGGGATAATATAACAACATACGAAGGAAAATAAGAAAATACAAAACAAGTATATTCTCAAGAATGAAAAAAATTACTGATTGAAATGAAAAATGATGGATCTTTATAAAATCAGTTTATATATTGCCAATATAACCAGATTTTCCTATCTAGAATTTATTATGAATATGTTACCTCATTACATATTTTTATTATTGTACTTTTGTTACAGATACACAGTGTTTCGCTAAACAAACATACCATCGCTTATTTAGCAAGTCCTGAATGAATGGAAATTTACATTGTTTTCTCTAGTTTCAAGATATGATGTTCTTATAATATTGGATACCTTTTAAGAAGTTCTTCAGATTTCCTTGTCATATATATATAAATATTAAATATATATATTAGTAAATATACATATTAAATATAAAAATATATATATAAATTATATATATATATCTTTATAAAGGGATATAGCTTTATTTCAGACAGACACTCTCTATGGCAATCAGTACTGCACTAGCACTGACCAGCTTCACATAGATGCAACCAGATAGCTTCTTGGCTCAGGTACCTGCGATAAACCTCTCATCTTTCATCCCAGGAATTCTTCATTGATTCCAAGAACCACTTGGTGTTTACACCCTGGGTAAAATTTTAACCAATGAGATTGAAAACTGTTGGATTACTGCTTATCAGCTTTCTCTTCTTGGATGAATAGACTCTACATACATTTTATTTAGTTTCTCAGATTTTCACACAGGACTTAGTGACCAGGTGTCTATAGGTTTCTCTATTTCTTTGTTTTGATTCAAAATAGTCTAAATACTGAGGAATTATGATATAAGAATAATACATATTAGCAGGATCCAGGAGAACATGTAATAATGAATCATAGGTGTTGATAAGCAAAGGTGTTGAAATAAAAATCTAAACAGGGAGAATTTTTTTGATGTGACAATATTCATTCATAACTCAGAATTCAATGTCCTGTCAGGAATATGTGGCTAATTCTTAATACTCTGCCTGTATGGGTTCCTTAAAACTTGATCTAGGAGAAGTGAGATTATTGTAAATACCAGATCTTCCTTGGAATAGTACTGAGAAAGCAGACAAAAGATTCATGGAGCTAGGAATATAAGAATGGTTGTATTATGTGAATCCAGAAAATGCACAAAATGATTATACTTTCCAAAGATGGCCAAAACATCATCTTTTACCCCACTGTCCCAGAAACTTACCACTGTCCTATCAAGAAAGAGAGTCTAACTCTCCTTCCATTGAGTCTAGACAGGCTTGCGACTTTCTGTAAGTAGAATGCAGCAGAATTGAGAATGCACAGCTTCTGTGTTAGGTTATGGTCGATATGCTATATAGGTGACATCGCACTAACTGGACCTTGTGAGCAGCAGATGGCAGGTGTTCCTCATTCCTTAGAAAGACAGAAGGTGTCAAAAGTTGGGTGACAAATCCCACAAAGATTCAAGATCCTGCCCCACCTGAAAAATGTGTGTGGACCCATTGACCTAGGCAGGATAAGTCCTTCTTTGTAAGTAGAGTATAAATATAGGGCCCAAATACCCTACCCTAGAGTTCCACTACAACAATATTTCATTTCAGATATAGCTTCAAGGGGTTGTAAAGTGTTCTTTATAGCCCAAATAGTGGAGAAGGAAGGCAATTGAGCCTGATGTGAAGATTGTTCATATTTTGGTGTTTGCTAAAAATGGACCAGTGCTGCTTTATAGCAAGACTCAGTGATATCCCAAATGACAGTGGTTACGGGAAAGTCTCCTAGCAAAAAGACCATAAGCAGTACACTTGGGATCCAATTCATACAAAGGGAAATGTGACCTAGGTTGAGCACATATTTGCACATAAAGCCTTAGGCAATGTCAAATCCTTTTTTCAGTGATCTAAAAGTAAAGTTTAAAAAGTGATGACGAGGAGATCTGTGAGGAAGGCTTGTGACGGCACCTATCACAGCACAAAGCACGAGGATTTGTGCTCACCATCTGCCCCCACTCAGTGCACAAACCACAAAGAACAGTATGACATCCTGTGGACATCCACTTGGCTCTATTCTTAGCCATATTGGTGCAAGAATGCTGTGGCTTTAGTGGCAGTGTGTAGACCATACACAAACTCCAAAACATAGCTTCCTTCTTCTCAGTTTAACCTAACTGCTTCCACTGGCGAATGGTCAACTTCTCAGCAGGACAGCTTGAGGTGATCCTGCATCATCCCCTTGGGAGATGAGCCAGGGTTTGGCTGGTTGATTACCTTGGGTCCCCTCTTCTCTGGGGACCAAGTATTGGAGAAAGGTGAGAGAAATCTTGAATTGGTGGTAAACTACGGAAATGAATAACGAATAATAATTACAAGCTCAGGACCAGCCTTGTCAAATGAATATTGCAGAGACTCTTATTTTGTTTGTTTCTCACTCATCTTATGTTGTCTTTTGAGAGACTATCTGTGGCCTCCACCTTGAAGAAGTTGCTGTCATCTTTCATTTGTACCCTTGTCTTTCAGGAAGGAGTAAGATCAAATGATTCTTGCAAAAGAAAATGGAAGGAAAGGAAGGGGAAAGGGAAAGGGAAGGTCATAGGAAGGGAAATGCATGTGAATGAAGACATACATAGACTGAAGTGTTTTCAGGGATGGATTTTATGGGTATCTCCTAGGCATCACTTCAGTTTCTCCCAGTTTCATGTTTAAGGTTCTTCAAGGACATTGATCAGTTTCAGACAAGGCTAGACAGCACCTCATGTCAGACCCAGAC
>RJWT010009729.1:0-24875 GCA_004365215.1 Cuniculus paca | reverse complement strand
CTGAGGGGGGTGCAGAATTTTGGGTCTCTGAGTAGGGGGTCTAAGGCTAGGTGATAGATGGGGTTGGGTACAGGGGATGCTGGCAGGCACAGCATGTCTCTTGTGGTTTTTTGTGGAATCAGCTCTTTGCAGGTTAAGCAGTGTGGGGACAGCTGCCAGCTTCCTGTTAAATGCCATGCCCCACGAGGTTTGAATAACATCTGTTTGGGGGAGTTTTTTCTCTACTGATTGGGCGGGGGTCTAGTTCAGAGACCTGACACTACTACCCACTGTCCCAGGCTTCTTACTGAGTTTGTCCTTAACTGTACCCAGAACTGACCACTTGCAGATTGCTCCCTCCCTGTCTCCATGTGATGTCCTTTGACCAGTGCTCTAAATAGCAATAGCTCCTGGCTCCACTGTGCTGGGTGATCAGTCACCCTTTGCCATGAAAAGGGAGCGTGGGGGGCCTATTTGGGACTGAGACAGACTGTATGATGCTGCCCAGCTTTGTCCTACCCTTGCTGGCCACTCTAATTGACACTCTGGCTGTGCTGCACCTGACTAGAGCCCCTGCTGACTCTTGGAAGTTCAACTGTGATTTTGAGGTGGCTTGAGTGCAGCCCCAAGAACTCATGTTGACATTTAGTCCCCATCATGTGCTGTTAGGAGACCAGAAACTTCCCCAACCATGAGGAAGTGAGACCTTTGAGAAGTGTGAGGATTAGACAGATCATCAGTGTGCTGGCCCATGATCAAATCCTGGTGGTACACACACACACACACACACACACACACCTGGTGGTACACACACACACACACACACACACACACACACGAGAATGCATACATACATATGTCCTAGTATCTACCTTGTGTCCTGTGTCACCTCAAGACTTAGCCTGCAAGAAGGCCAGCATCAGATGTAGCTCCTTGAACCAGGACATGAACCAAAATAAACTCATTGTTCAAACTTAAAAGCAGAAAAAGAAACTTGTATAAAACTATAGAAAACTGAGAAATTCCTAGTAGAGGTAAATAGAAGGGCAAAAGGAATTTTTATTTATGGAGATGAGAATAAATTTAGAGCCTCATGAATGCCAGGCAAGCACTCTACCACTGAGCATATACATCCCCAGCCCTTTCGAAAAAAAATTTCTTTGAGACAGGGCCAAATTATGTAGCCAAGGCTGACCATGGTGAGCCTCTTGCCTTATCTTCCTTAGTGGTAGAATTGCCTCAAGGGACTGAAAATCTTATTTTGAATGCCTCTCGTGTTGGCACACGCCCAAATCCTAGGACTTGAGAGACTAAAGCTGGAGGATCTCAAGTTCAAGGCTAGCCTAGGCTACATAGCAAGACCCTGCCTCAAAAAATCTAAAATAAGTAAGTAAATAAGGATACTTTGAGACACAGTCTCTGTCAGATGCCCAGGCTGGCCTGGACCTTGCAGTCCTCCTACCTCAGCCTCCCAAGTAGCTGGGATTACAAATTGCACCACCATACCCAGCATCCTATAAATTATTACTCATTTTAATATTACTTTTCTAAGTATTACTATAACAGTCCAGGTTGTTTCAAATTCAAGAGTTTTATTTTTATTTTACAGCACTAAATATCAAATCCAGGCCCTTTATATGATAGGCAGGCACACCTACCACTAAGCTATATATAACCCACCTAAATTCAAGAGAACTTTTAAAATCTTGCCTTTTCCTTCTGCATAAACCTTTTTACCAGTGTACTCAGTATAAATTAGAGCTTATCAAAAATGTGTAAGGACCATTAGATGTGTACTGTCAGTTAACATTTTTTAAGTATAGGATTTTTTTATAACTTGCCAGTGTTTTGGTAGTCATATTTCTGCATTTTGATACGAATCAATGATTTATATGTTTAGTAAACTCTTAAATGGTATCATTAGTGATTCATAGAAAGCACCACCTCTTGTTCTTCTAACGCTTATATTTCCAGTGCCCAAATAAGCATATTGGAGATCCTTTTGCTTAAATGATATAAAATCTGATCATTTTAAGGTAAACAAAGCAACTGTGAACCAGTTGGTGCAACATTTCATTTACTGACATCACCACCACAACCCCCAGAATTTGGTGTACTGGGGGTTGAACCAGAGCCTTTGCACCTGCCCTTCTTTTATTTTTGAAACGGGATCTCGCTTCAACTTGCAATTCTCTTGCCTTAGCCTCCCATAGTGGTGGGATTATGCACATGTGCCACTACACCCAGCCATGTTCATTTGTGTGTGTGTGTGTATGTGTGTGTGTGTGTGTGTGTGTTTCAGGTGAGGGTGATAATAGGAACACTAGATACATTTAGCAAATAAAATAATGGAATACCATTATTGCATAAATTTTATTGCAATAAAAGTATACTGTATGTTCAAACAAAAATGGCATAAAAATCCTACCCAATGTAGATATTTTTTATGGTTGGTTGGTTGAAATAAATTCTAAGTAGTACAGGCTGGCCCTGAACTGGCATCCTACTGCTTTAGCCACTCAAGTGCTGGGTTTGCAAGCTTGCACCATCACACTGGTCTTACATTGTATTTCTTAATCAGTTTATTTTCTTGAATTCTGTTGTTTCCCTGGAAAATAGGGGCCAAAAACTTGAGCCACACATTTCACAAAACCCAAAATAAGATAAATTGAAATGCCAATAAAAAAGAAAAAGTGCCCATCCTATAATTAGGGAACTGTAAATTAAAACCTCATTAAGCCTGAACCTGTGTCATAGACATGCCTCTCATCCTAGCACTTGAAAGGCTGTGACGGGAGGATTGTGAGTTGAAGGCCATCCTGGACTGCAGAGCAAAACGCTGTATCCAAAAAGACCTTTTTTAAAAGACACCGCTTATACAGAATAGAATTACCATATGTAAGACATGGTGCCACAGTAACTATCACTGACTTTGGGATCCAGCTTGGTAATATCTAATGATCCTGTTTATGTTGAGCAATACTAGTTCTAAAGCAGTGGTTCTCAAAATGTAGTCAGGGAACCTATGGAGTAGATCCATACAGTCAAAATTATATTTTCATAATAAGTTGAAGGTGTTATTTGCTTTTTTCCATTCTTACTCTCTCACAGGTGTGTAGCAGAGTATTGTAATCATACTGGAGAATATATCCATATTTACCTACAAAAACTATTAAAATACATTTTCAGCTAGTCTGTGTGAGAGATTTTCTTTATATACTTCAATCAAAACAATATAACAGAATACAAAAATAGGAAAATCCACTTGTTTTCTATTAAGGCAGGCTAAGGAGATCTGTAAAAATGCAATGTCACTCTTAAGAGGGTGCAGCGGCACACACCTCTAATACCTGCATTTTGGGAGAGGCGGTTCAAGCTCAGCCTGAGCAACTTGATGAGATCCTGTTTCAAAATATAAAAAAATCCAAAGAGCTGGGGATGTAGCTCAGTGGTAAGAGCACCCCAGGTTTAATCCCCAGTAACAAACATACTCATACTCAATAAATTTTACTTAGTTTTAGAAAAATTAGTTCATTTTTTAAAAACTATAATCAATTCCTTTTATATATTTGAGTGAATAGATAAATATTTAATAAGCATTTATTTTCTACCATTTTTACAGGGGTCACCCACATAAAGGCTGTTTGAGGTCCTCAGTAATTCTTATTATGATGAGGTGCTGAGAACTAAAACTCTTCAGACCTTATACCCTAGATAAATATATGTACCATGTACCAGGAAATATATGTAAGAATGCTTTTGGCAGTTACCCAAAGTTCCTAAAATTCAGAACAGTGTAAAATTTTTTGACAATATATTGAATAAATATGAAACTATTCTAAACATTTTACACAAGTAAAATTTAATAAACTAGGTACTTTCAACATGTATAAATTTTAACTATAAAGGTTAAATGAAAGAGGTTAGCACATGATCGCGTTTATGTAATGTTCACAGCTAGGCATAGTATACTTTAGGGATGGAGATTTAGGTGGTTAAAGTATACCAGTGATCATTATAAGTCAAAATAACTGTTACCCTTAAGGAGAACTACACTGTATTGAGACAAGACACTGACAGTGTTCTGCTTTTTAACATGGGTGGTAGTTATACTGGTAATTTTTTATATTAGCTTACTAATCTTGATACTTGTTTCATGCACTTTTGGATATGTGTGTTACTTCACTTTTAAAATACAACCAAATAGAGTATTTCACTTTAAAATTTGGATAAAAATAATTTTATCAGTTTTCTTTTAAAAATCTTAAGTAAGCAAAATATTCATGACACTACATTATTGTTTAATGCATAGTGTTACTTGGGTCCATATTATCAAGACATGTTTGTTCTACTCTTGATTGATAATGTTGCTTTATCTTTTTTTTAACCAAGTGGTTTATCCATTCTCAGTAATTCTGTAAAAGTTTGGATTTGAAACTACTATAAAATAAAACAATTATAAGTACTCTCCTAGTACTATAAAAACACAAATTTTCTCATGAACTTTTATTAAAAATTTTTTTTTCATTTGATACAGATAGTCGTACAGGCACTGCAGTGTTCCCATTACTCGATTCTTTGGCAGTTGGTGAAAATTACTGATGGTTCTCCTTCCAAAGTAAGTAAGAATTTCTATAGGCAGAGGAGTTATTGTTAAAATAATGACCTTGCTTACCTCATTATTTAATAATTTACCATCAATTATCAAAAGTTTAATAAAGTATATGATACTTTATTGTTACCAATTCTTGCTTTATCTCATATGTTTACCTCTTTTGGATGATAACCAGAGTTTTCAAGCAGTAGACACACATATATAAATATCAATTAAAATACTTCTAAGAAATAACTGTAGTAGACACAAGAGCTCTGATAGGTGGCATGCTATAAGAAAGAGTAACAGTGAAAGGTTATAATATTTAGCTTTTGATTCTGGCAATATGGCACCTATGGGCCTAAGGTAAACAACTCATCTTTAAAGTTAAAAACAACTTAAAATGTTAGGTAAATTTTTAAAAATTTTAATCTATCAACAATCATGCAAAACTAAAAGGAAAATGCAAGCCAGGGATTAAATCCAAGTAGGATCCAAGAAAGTCAGAAAGAACACTTCAGCTTGCACATTGGTGATCTTTTCTAATGTAGAAAAAGTTTATGGCCCTTCCAAAGTAGGAGGTGGTCACATCTCTCTAATTAAATTGCAACTGAGTTTTGAGATATGCCTAGCACCAGGGTAAATAGAAATGAATGCACACCAGCTCTGTGGAATGAGGGTTAGAGAAAACTCTCTTAAAATGTATCATTGATTAAAGGTGGAGAAATGGACTGCTGTGAAAGTTTATAAGCTTGAGCTAGTTTTAACTTAGATTCCCACCCAGAATTTTAATTATTTCAGAACCAAAAAGAAACAGGTTCAGATTTTTATTGAAAGTGTTCTGTACTAATGATATCCCTAACTACCTAAGAGATTCAAATGGAAATCTCTTTTGAAAGAACATACCTTAAAGAATTTTCCACAAATGAAGCTTGAGGAAAGTTTGAAGAAAACTGAGCTCATTTTTTTAAAAAGCTCAGAAGAAAACAAGAAACCACAAATAGAACCATGAAGGCAATCAAAATGAAAGTATTAATATATTAGAATTATCTGACACAAATATAGAACAAATGTTTCCAGAATATTTCATGAAATGAAAGAGGCATCTGCCTGTAATCCCAGCATTTGGGAGGCTGAGGCAGGAGTATTGTCAGTTTGAACCCAGCCTGGATTACATAGCAGTCCCTGTCTTGAGGAGGCTGGGGACTTGAAAAAGTAAAAAAGCAGATATTTGATAAAGAACCAAATAAAGCAGCTCTAGGTATGGTGACACATATTCATTATCCTAGCATTCAGGTGCAGTGGCAAAAGGATTGGGAGTGTGAGGCCAGCCTGGGCTATATAGTGAAGCACTGTCTCCAAAATAAAGAGATAATGCATTTGCATATGAAACTAACAATATGCAGCATTCTTCTTTAAGAAACAGTTGTTCTTCCTTGTTAAACATTGTAATATTTCTCTGCATTTGGAAAATAGTTTGTTTTTAACTAGAAAGGTGGTAATATATTGGCTAGCCTTCTTGTTTTTCTATTTTGTTGACAATTTCAGTACTAAAGCAAAATTAAAAAGTAACTTTACTAGTAACAAAAGCCGCTTTAAAACTGTGTTACATTTTCATATCTTTTGAAATGTTCTTTAAAATAGTAAAATTAAACAGTTGCTATGTATGTTAAAATTTGATATCAAGAATTTGTGTATTAGTTACTTTTATTTTTATTTTTATTTTTTAAATCCAGTCAAGTTTTTATTACCATCCTAGAGATAAAACCCAAGGCCTCTCACATGCTTTCATCGCACTCTTACCAATGAACTATATCCTTAGCCCTCATCTTGTGGTGCTTTTCATTTTTTTCAGTGGATTTTATTTTGATTATCTGGATTATGTTTATTTTGGCTAAATATTAATAATTGCATTTAATAAATTTAATTACATTCATTTCTAAAACTTTAGCATAAACCTTCTTTAAACCTAATTCAGATTTTCTGCTTTTGTTATATTTTGTAAAATTTCCTATTCTTAAATATATTTTTTTCTATTTTATAATCCTAATTCAGCAGAATGATCTTGAGATATTTTTCCTTTCTGCTTAATTTTTATGTGACATACTCCTAATAAAAGATAGCTTCATTTTTGTATCTGTCATGGTATATATTTCGTGCTTGTCATTGTCACAGTGGCAGTGTAGATTTTT
The DNA here is from genome assembly GCA_004365215.1 of Cuniculus paca. Classification (NCBI taxonomy): domain Eukaryota; kingdom Metazoa; phylum Chordata; class Mammalia; order Rodentia; family Cuniculidae; genus Cuniculus; species Cuniculus paca. The sequence continues at coordinate 18,110 of RJWT010009729.1, read as the reverse complement.
TGACCAGCACTTTTCTTTATGCCAAAAAACACTGCAGCGTCTTTTAGGTAATACTCATTTGTAGTTTTGTGTGCGTTTATATTACATATAACATTATTTACTTAGGTTATTCTTACTTTGAACTTGTTGATCATTTTTTTAATCCAAAGCATATTCAGTAATTATTGTGTTTGTGTCTGTAATATAAAGGTGGTTCTGTAAGTGAATTCATGAATTGCAGCACATGAAGTCTCTCAAGACACATAAAACATTGAAAATAAACCTTTCATTGCCAGGATTCCTCCTTTTAATTCAATTAATGACCTAAATAATAATTACTAAATTAGGAATTGCCAAACTTTCTGATCTCCTATATGATATACAATACTTTGGAAAGGTTAAAAGTCACATACATAAGCTTTGTACACATACAATCTATATTCTTATCATCTCACTTGGTAAGATACTGACTTTCTGACTGTAGTTCTAGCCATATTGTTAGCTTATATTACCTTGAGGCAAGTCACTTAAAGAATTTTAGAACAGGGTAGGAATGGTGGCACATGCCTATAATCCCAGCATTCAGGAGACTGAGGCAAGAGGACTCGAAGTTTGTATCCACCTTGAACTACATGCAAGACCTGTCTCAAGACAAAAATCAGTTAGGTATCACACAGTTATACCACATAGTTAAGTTTCATTGATCATTCTGTGTGCTTAAGAGTGTTCAGATGAGAAGTTACTATGATTTTAAATAGCTTGGTTGTAATACCAGGTAAGTATATGGAGGATTTCAATAATGATACACCTAAAACTCTACATTTTTCCCCTTTTAACTTTTTAAAAATTGAAATTAATATAAGAGATAGTGGAATATTTATAAATATTAAGTGTACTTAACCTTTTTAATGTTGGTCATTTGGAAGCAACCTGAAAAATCTATTACCTGAAATGATTTTATCTTGTTGAAATGTGTTAAGATAGAATGAATCATTTAGCTGGCAGGGGAGCAGACCAGGTGGCCACCATCTGTTTTTCCTGTAGTTGTTAGTGCATTTAGACAAATTCTTTTTAAATTTTTGAAGAGAGCAAGACGCGATGGTACATACCAGTAATCTCAGCACTCTGAGCAGCTGAGGCATGAAGATCATGAGTTCATTGCTAGCCTGGGCAATTTAACAAGACCCTGTCTCAAAATAAAAATAAAGACTGGGAATGTTGCTCATTGCAAAGACCCAAGTCAGTCCCCGGCACCTGGAAAAAAGAATGCTTGTAGAAAATATTTTTAATGTATACATAGTAGTACATCGTGTAGCTACATCATAATTTATTTTCGCACTCTCCTCTCTTGAATACTTAGCTTTAAACATTTTTGTTAATAAAATTAATGCTGTGTTGAGCATTGGGTACAAATTTTCCATTGTCTTATCTTGTATCCTGTTAGAAATTGCTGGATCAACAATTGTATGTACGTTTAAGATTCTTAATATATACTATCAAATTACTTTTTCAAGAGTACTCTAAAATTTGTTTTTCTTCTCTGCTCCCATGAACTCTGTCATGTGGTAGATTATGAGCAGTAATTATATTTTAAGTTTAAATTATAATTTAACAACAATAAACATTTTATACTATAAAATAAGTATTTGCAAGGACTGTAGTAAGAATAGGCTGAGATCTTTATTTAAAGTAGTAGTGGTCTGGGTTTCACCAATGGGTATTTCCTCTGTTCCCCTAATTTCCAGAGTTGAAGCTCTTGGGCAGTCTCACAGGTCACGCTCAGTATACTTTGCTCCGGTGCCCCCTAGTGCTGGTCCTGTAGAAGCAGCCTTCAGTTTCTCTTCTCTGTAGCAGAAAACATCCTTCTTCCTTCAGCTCCTTCTGGACTTACACAAAGACATTTAAAGAGCCAGGTAAATAAGAGTTAGGACTAAAATAATTCCCCTACTTGTCTTCTTTGGCCTGGAGATCTAGTCTTTAGTTATTTTTTTTTTCCCTCCTGCAAACAGTCCTGCTATCTATAGTCTTACTTTTGTGCTCCTCTACCTTACTTTGATGTTTTTGTTCTAGATTACACTAGGAAAGGTCAGGGGCAAGCACCCTTGCCTTCTAGACTATGGTCCTATGACTGACAAAGATAAGCATTCCCTAGGTAGCTATATGTCAAATTATTATTGAGGTGTGTAGCTATAATATTTGTTCCTCCATTACCCTCTTGGCTATGGATTTTCCTCTACAAATTCCAACTTGACCTCCTAACTGGAGAAGAAAAAAGTAAGAGTGAAAGTAAGACTGATAGTGGCCAAGTCCCTTAACCTTTCTGTTCTTTTCATGATCATACATTCCTAGATAATAGGTTCAAATGTGTAAAGACCTATAGACTACTTTCTGTGTATCTTTCTATTGCTTTACTCCTTCAGAGTGGTAGTGAACAAGGTCCTTGCCTGGAGTTCTTATAACAGAATTTATATATCCCCTGTCCATGTGTAAAATTAACTGCTTTGAAGAGAAGAAAACAGGACTAAGGATAAGAAATAACTATCCCTATCATAATAAATTTTTCCTGGTATACAACCATTTTATTTCACTTCTTCTAGAATATAGTATTTTCCTTCCACTTTCATTTCTTGATAGTTCTATCCCCATTAACTATCCAGTTAGTTTTAAAACTTTCCTTTTCATATCATGACTCCATAATCATGCTTTAATCGATGTGTTCTTATTAATAGTGTCTACAATCACAAATGCCTGATTGGCTGCACTAGAAAGGTTAGGGGAGAAAGATCCACGTCTTGTTTCATATCTGTTTCTTTTTCAGCTCTCAGAATGTCCTTTTTTTAAAAATCTAGAATAGTGGCAACCTACTCGGGACCCCTTCTATCTCTCTCTCAGAAGCTTTCTTTCTCTCAATAAATATATCCTGCTCAAAAAAATAAATAAATGTCTAGAATATAGAGGAAGGTGCTGTTCATACTAAGTTCTCAATTACAAAATTTTTTTCAGCCCCAGCATTTAAAAATCTTCTGGAAACCAAAAGTAAAACTATTCAATTTAGAAAACAAAAACTTTCAGGTCATGGTCTCAGCATTTCATTAAAAGTGTCACAGTTGTGTTTGCAATCCTATTCCTGGGCCTCCCAGTTTACAGCTTTGCTTTCTGGTAGGAAAAATCAGTCTTGCAGGACACCATAAAGCCTCGTCATGTTCAGTAAGTAGCCTTTCTACATGAATGCTATTTTTAACTACAAAGGAACAGTAGCCTGTGGCAGAAGTAATGAACCAGGACTGAAAAAATGTATCTGTACTAAATAATAATTATTACAATGTAAGGAAGTGTTTTAATTGAGCTAATCAGATGGCCACAACAATATTAATATTTAACCAAAATATAACACTCACCACTTTATAGTACAGAGATTAGCAATTTTCTCCACCAAAACTAATGATAAGTTTACTTTCCTGCCAGGCCATTTATTTGAGCAAAAAGGAAACAGAAGTCTTATGTTAATGTAATATTTTGAGTGAGAAGGCATTTTCCTTCCTACAGCAGCTTTGTTATTTTGGGGCAGAAACTGGAAATTAACAGTTGCTAAATGTTTTTAAAATTGAGTTCATATTTTGGATTTACTTCTTGCCACCTCTGGCAAAATAAGTATGTTACTTCACCTTGAGCTTCAGGTTCCTAATATATAAAGTGATGATATGTACTGCTGGCTGTTTCTTGAAAATATTAAATTAAGGAAAATGTTTGAGTTAAAGTAAATGTTATTTTGTTATCATTAAATCTCAACCTTAGTCTTTTAGTATCTTACCTGCTAGAACAAAAATTGATAGTAAATGATCTTTCATCTGAGGCTTTGGAAGTAAATAAACATGCTTAGTGGCTAGTGTAGGTTTGGGATCCAGCATGGTAGGTTTTGTCTTCCAGCTGAATTTTGGGATAATTTGGGAATTCAAGTCTCTCACTTTGGTCCTAACAGTCAATACTTTTCCCCTGTCCCTCTGACTCCTTTAGCTTCCTTCATGTTTGTACACTACAGGAAAGAGAAACCAGAAGATGTTTTGGAACTGCAATAGGCAACTTAAGGGTCCTTGGATCATAAATGGATTAGCCTTTGAGGCAATGGCAGGAGTCAGCAGGTGGGGATTCAAATTGCCAAGAACAGCAACAACACTGAAAACTAGGTATTAAATTTGGGATTTAAATATCCAATAGTTTTACTATGTATTCACAAAAGTTTCTGTCACTCTGTACTAAGTCCTCTAACTCCATCAGCTATACTTTGGCCCTTACTTCTTAGTGTAAAAGTTTCCACCTTCTAGGATGGATGTTTTGACTCTTCTTTTTTTTTTAGTCCTCAGTACTATGGACCAAACTGAGGACCTTGCATGTCCTGCACACACATTCTGCTTCTGAGCTAGTAGTCATTCTATTTTATTTTATTATATTGTATTTTATTTTTATGACAAGGTCTCACCAAGTTGGTCCATACTGCTCTTGAACTTGTGATCCTTCTGCCCAGCCTATCAAGTACCAGGGATTACAGGCATGGGCTACTACCTTAGCTGAACTCTCCCTTTTGATTATTTTGTTAATTAGGCTGAATTATTTTTAAAAGCATCTGTAAGACTCATGTGGGGAAGCTAAAACAGCAAACCTGATCAGGCTCCTGAACTCTCTTTCAGTTTTGCAGCAATAGGGTTATATGAAAGGGTCCACAATAAAAGGGTGCCAGTAAATACAGCCATTTGCCATGACTTGAGTAATGGGCATGTTCAGCAAGTAAATAACCAAGTTATCTTAAAGCTAGTCTGTGGTTTGCATCTAAGATAAAGCATATTGACCACTTCATCCGAAGTGTCATCTTTGACACTTGTATTATTTATTGGTGGAGCTGAACAGTCCTCTTCTCAGAATAAACAGACCTAACAATGACTTTAATCTAGTTCAACGGGCTAGATGTTCCCTTGAGGATAACATTCTGTATGTCTGGATCGGATGTCATCATCTGTGATTATTGTTTAGTGAGTCTTGCATCAACACAGATATGGTCTCCCACTCTAGCACTTAAACTCTTATCTACTGCTCCTAAATGAGTTACTCTCCAAATCTGTTTTAGTAAAGACTCCTTGGATGCCAAGGATAATGATCTACAAAATGAAACATTTCCTTCACATGCTACCCTTTTGTTTCAGTAGTTTCTTAATTTTCCCTGCCCTAACATTAACTGCCTTCTTGGCAACCAAAAGTCTTACAAGAACTTTTTCTTGTCCTGGCATAATCTTCCCCCTTGTGGGTGACTTTGAGGCTAATGGCCTGAACTCAGGCAAAGTGACCTGAGCTTGGTCTCACCTCAAGTCCTGGATCAGTACTCTCTTTTACTTTCGTTTTAGCTATTACAGATAACAACAACCAAGGGATCTGTGTTTAGTGTGCTTTTGTATCTCCTGTGTATTTAACACATCAACCCTTTGGGAGTTGGGTCTACCACATCTCTAAAACTCCACCGGTAACTTTTCCATTTAGTGTCTGAGTGCTGCAAAACTGCAGTTTCCTACCATGAGTAGCTTGGTAGTCACCCAGTGATCATAGTTCCTTTATCTTCCACCATTTCATACTTTCCCATAATAAGTCGTATGTATCCATCAGCCAGAGGTATTCTGGCAAGTCCCATCATTGCCATCAAAGGTAGAAATAGTAAGAAAAAACCCAAACTCAGTTTATTCTCTACTCTGGTCACCAGAGTCCAAGGAATTACCTCTGCAAAAGAGATGGGGAACTCAGCCCAAACAGATTCTTTACATTTATCACAAAAGAAATATTTTCAGGACACATTAGTGAGAGGCATAGACTGATTTTTTTGGGGCAGACTTAGGCAGTACATGCAAAGGATGGAGAGAGAGAAAGAGAAAGACAGACAGACAGAGCCAGACAGAGCTAGTGGGAGAAAGGTTGAGTGGGAGGGAGGGACTGACAGACAGAGAGAAAGATAGATAGATGACTAGGTAGCTAGCTAGCGTAAGATGGGTGATCTAAGATGTTTTGCCTTTAGAGATTTTGAAAGTAATTTATCAGTTACCTGACATCTCTTTCTTTAAGATCAGGTTGTTGCCCTGTAGTGGGTTAAAACAAAAATTGATTTTATCAGCTATGTTACAGTATAACTATGTGTATTTGAAATTTAGAGATGTCGTACCCAATAGTTTTGTTGATATACTATTTCTTTTGAAAATAGAAGTGTGTTTCTCTGAGTGTGTATGTGCACACTCACATGTGTGTGACTGGGGATTGAGCCCAGGACCTAAAACATGATAGGTAAACATTCTACCACTGAGCTGCAGCCCCAGCCTCAAACAGAAGTCTTTGATGTAACTTTTGGGATTTATGAACTTTTTCTTGGAGATTCTTAGGAATTGGAGAGTGATGGGCCCACAAGAAAAGAGCAAACAGGTCTAGGGAATAAGTGAGTAACCTTGGATAGTTTTGATCCTGTCATTAAAGCTAGTTTTTTTGTGACCTTTCTGCCTAACTTTATTTCATCTCTCGTACTTTGCAAAAATCTTTCTGTAACCTCAGCGGTGTGAATAGGTTTCCCATCTCAAAATCGGTCAGTTCTGCATTGGATACCAGCTGGTGTCCTGTAATTCAGTCCTGATATTAGTGACCTGGAGATAATGTTGGCCCTCACAGATTGAGGGCACAGTCCCACAATAATGCCTCCCACTTTCAATGCCAGTCATATATCCCTCATTGTATTGCTTATGCTTCTCACTAAAAAATGAGTTTTCCACAACACCCTCATTGGGTTTAGTTAATTTGCTAGTGTGGCTTACAGAATTTAAGGAAGCACTTTACTTAAATTTACCAATTAATTATAAAGGACATGACAGGGGGTATCAAAATGGGCATAAAGGAAGGGATATAGGGTGTCCATGCCCTCTTTAGGTATGTCACACACCCCTGGAAGCTCCCTGAAACTGCTCCTTTGGGAGTTTTATGAATGCTTCATTATTTAGGCATGCAGGACTGCATCATTGCCTATTGGTGACCAACTCAGCCTCCAGCCCCCTACATTCCCTGGAAATTGAGGAGTGGTGCTAAAAGGCTTAACCCCTCTAAACATGCCATGGTCTTTCCAGTTACTAGACCCCATCCTGAATCTATGTTGAGGATACCAACAATGGGCTACCTCATTAGAATACAAAAAGATACTTAACACTTTGGAAGGTCCAAAGATTTTATGAGTTATATGTCAGGAGAGGGACAGATGCCAGATATATATTTCATAATATTACATAGCCTTCTGTTTAGATCCTTACTCTATCACTTAGAATCTGTGGGTGCTTTGTCTGTTAACTGAGAATATTACCATTTGTTTCACAGTGTGATTATGAGGTTTATATTTATGAACATAAAACATAGTACTTGGTATACACACTAAACTCTCAACAAAAGATTCTGTCTACCCCTAACTGACTGTTCCACATCATTCTCCATTTTGTTTAGAATATGATTTTTGTTTTGTGTGTGTGTGTGTGTTTTTGAGACAGGGTCTCACTGTTGTACTTTTGGCTTGCCTTGAACTGAATATGTACCCCAGGCTTCCAATATTATCCTGCCTCAGCCTCCCGAGTGCAAGGATTATAGGCATGTACCAGCACACCTGTCTCTAAAATATGAGTCATGTACACAAATTTTGGCATTCACATGATAAAACTTCCCTTAATAGTTCCGTATTATGTTCAGTAACCCAAATGATTTAATATGGCATTTTAAGTGGGTTTCCATCTAAATGAAAATTGGTCCTGTTATCTTTTTTATTAAAAAAAAAGGATAGAAATGATACAGAATTTCAAAAAAATAAAATAAAATGTAGGAAATTTGATCCTATTTTCTTTTGCTTTCTTTGTTGCCACTCTCTTCCCTGTTAATGCACCAGGTACAGTTAATACTAATTCACTAAAAGTATCCCCAAGCATTTGAACACTCTGCACCCTGTCTGGAATTCTTTCTCAATAGTTCAGTAATATTTATCTTTCCAGGCCTGCCTTCAGGACTGTCGCCTTCTTTGGGAACCTTTTTATAACTACTTTTGACTTTGAGTTGGATTTTCTAGCATAGGGCCCATGCTGTCTCCTGACAAAACACTGGTTACACTCTACTGTATTTGCCTGGTACCTCGCCTGTTTTCCCTAATGTATTATGAATGTTTGAAATTAAAGAAACTCAAGGAATATTGAGATTTAGTTACTGAATAGTTGCCTCCAGGAATATTAAAGGTCCTCAAGACAGTGTTCTTGCAAGAAGCAAGTGTACTCTTACAAGTGTACTCTGCACAAAATAACTTCATTTCTTCCAAATATGTGCACTCATGTTAGCAAAAGGAAATGTGTATAATTTTTGAAGTATCATTATTTGGGCTGCAAAGATCCCAAAACAGTAAGTGCTGTCATCCCTACGAAACAGAGTAGCTTAAGGAATTTTAATTTAATAGAGTACTTTTTTTTATTTTAAAGAGAATAAAACAGAACAGAACAGAGTTAAAACACAACAAAGAATTTAAGAACAGGACACTGCAGTCAATACAGGTCTTCGAAACATAATAATAGGAGATTAACAATGGCTACCCTAGTGTAGAGTACTTTTTTAAAAAGTGAATTCTAAACCAGGTGTTGTGGAACACACCTGTAATCCTAGCATTCTGGGAAGCTGAGGTAGGAGGATCACAAATTTGAACCCAGCAACTTAATGATGTGGTAAGACTTTGTCTCAAAAAATAAAGGTCTGGGGATGTAGCTCAGAAAGAAGGCCCTGGATTCAATCCCTAGTACCACACAGTAAATAAAATTAATTCTACATATGCATTTGCTCAGGTAGTTACTTTTTGTTCCTGTTGTAAGTGTCAGTATAGTAGTGGATTATCTGCATGTGTTTGCTCATTTGTCAGGAAAAGATGAGCTGTAACACCAGATAGTCCTATTTTCAAACCCTTGCTATTCATGACTACTTTTTAAAATCTGAATATTCTTGTTTGTTTGAAGGGAGTTTTTGTCTGTATCTGTTTGTTTGAGGCAGGGCCTCTAGGTTGCCCAGGCTGGTCTCAAAACTCCTAGACTCAAGTGATCCTTAGCCTTAGCTTCCCAAGTGCTGGAACTGCAGGCATATTCCACCAGCCTGGTGATAGAATCTATATAAATATCAAATTATACAATAGTAGACCCTCAAATCAGTGCCTGACACATTGTAGTTGCTTGATAAATTTAACTTTCAGTTGCAGGATTGTAGGTCAGTGGTAGAGTATGTGCTTAGCATATACTAAGGCCATGGGCTCAATCCTAGCGCGAAAAACAAAAAACAGAAAAGGCAGGGGATTTAGCTCAGCGGCCTAAGTACCTGCCTGGCAAGTGCGAGGTCGTGAATTCAATCACTGGTACTGCAAAAAAAGAAAAGGAAAAGGAAATTTTTCGTTATACTTTTCAGATCTTGTTGTCTATGGAATGTTATTTGGCCATCTGACTAATTCTATTCACCTACCCAGTCTTAAACCCCAAACTGCAGTGAAGATTTATCTTTCCTCCCTCAACTTTATGCAATGTGTTGCGAATATGATAGTTCAGTATATATTCCTCATGCGATTTTACTCACTGTGCTGTCATGCTTGGTTATCTTCTACTTAGTGATACAGATATGACTAACAATTTTAATACCGCTCTACAGAAGCCATACTTCTAAAGGAAAATTTGTTAGGAATAATTGCACTGACCATTCATTCCATTACTAAATAGAACTGAAGTTTTGGCATTGTCAGTTTTGATGTCCTTTCCATTAAGTCAGGTACTAAGAAATAACTATACTGATTGATTCTGTTTTAAATTTGGCTTTACAAATTTTGTTCACAATAAACCAATTTAGCTATTTTTTATTATTTCTTTTGGCAGTTTGCTAGGATACTGTAATTCATGCTTGCATCTTTGGATATGTTACAGGAGGATTTGTTGGTACTGCGGAAAACAGTGAAATCTTTTTTGGCTGTTTGCCAACAGTGCCTATCTAATGTTAATACTCCAGTGAAGGAACAGGTAAGAAATTATCAGTTAAGAGCTTACAATGAAAACAATCCAAACATATGGATGAACATAAAGAAAATAAAAGATTTTATGGTAATTCTTAGCATCCATGTCTATCGCTGACACTTGTGGAACCTAACACAGTACATATAGTTGTGTAAATATTTTAAATTATAATGCTAACTAACGATCTTGTTATATAAATATATTCTGTTTTTGTACTTTGATAAGTATACTATCATCACTGAGAAAACCAAGCTCAAATTTAGAACATTGAAGGTCTAGGTAGGTAATCTATGACCTTAACTTACCTTTATCTCCTTACAGCAGGAAGAGCTTCTCATATGTGCATATGAGCACTTCTCCCTACCTGTCCAAACTCTACACCATCCTCCCAAATAGCTGCCCTCTGAGCATCCTGAGTCCTAGAACACACATACTGGAGATGCAGTATGTCAGGAAAAAGGCCTTTGCTGGCTTTGACAATATGATTGGGTCTGTAAGACAAGGAATTCCTGGACCTTTGTACTTTGACACTGGTGTAGAATCAGGGTACACATAAGGAAGTGTCTTTATCCCTTTTGTAAGGGACACAACCCAAAAAATACTCTGAGTGGGGCTCAGTAAAGTACTGTTTCCATAAAATAATTTGTGTGTAAGCTATTTTTTTAATTATACTTTTCTATTAAAGAGTATATTTATATAAGACAATGTTCCTTTTCTGTATTGTTTATTTTTACATTGGGCTGGAAAAAGAATCTAGTTGGTCAAGCTCAAGGTGATAGTATTATTCATCCTTCTCTCTCTCTTCCTGCAAATAGGTCATCACAAGTTTCCTTTTATCAGCATTTAACTTCGAATAGAAACAGAGGTGATCTTCCCTAAATCCTATTCTCTAAATCTTCAGAACCTCACCAGTAACTACTGTCTCTGGAACTACCCAGCTCTGGCCATTTAAACCAAAAACACAGTGTTTTTACATCAGACTTCATGTCCAAAATGGTCTGGATAAAAAATATTCCTTTCAGACCAGGTGTAGTTGAGCATGCTATAATCCCAGCATGCAGGATTGCTGTGAGTTTAACACCACCTTGGACTATATAATGAGTTGAAGGCCAACCTGGACTATATAAAGAGACCCCATTTATTTAAAAAAGATAATAATGTGTGTCTGTGTGCAATATATATATATTGTTATATAAATATATATACACACACAGAGAACACAAGCCCCCCCAAAAATTATACATGCTTCTGCAGTTTGCCATACTAAGAAATGTCTGGAAGCAGATGACCAACACTTTGAGCACCTCTTGTAGAGGCCCAAAATAACTTGTATTAATCTCATGATGTCTCAATAAATTTAGTGTTAAAATATTCATACAAGTTTTTCTTTTCCTGATGTATACACTTTTTTGGTGGACTCTATATTCATGTATATCAGTGATGGTGAAACTTTTAGAGATGAATGCCAAAACTGCAACCAAAATCCATTTATTTATCTCAAAGTGGCAACACTGCTGTTAAACTTGATTACTGAGGTGTTAATTTAGAAAAACAATTCATGTGTTAATATCTTTTTCTTACAGGAGAAACACACGTGTGCCATAGGTTTACCACCACTGATCTACACTAGTAAATGTACATACATATGTATATATTTCCTCTTAAATGGCTCTTCCTAAATACCTTAATATATATTTTGATGGTTGTGCAGTGAGGGCAGGAACTACCATGATTCTTGCTTAGAGTTGGGTAACCAAATACATACCATTCCTAAATAAATTCCAAAGTCGTGATTTTTCCCTTAGGAATAAACTTTCAGAGGATTAGTGCTAGGGGATTGTTTTGAGGTCCTCAATAATACCAAAACAAAATCTTTAAATTTAAATGGGATGACACATATTTATTTCACATCATTTACTGAAATGGGAAAAATTTGCCAACATAACCTGTAATAGTTTGGCTTTGTTGAAATGTGTTACCTTAGGATTAAATTTGTTGGGAGGCTTTTAGATACTGATATATTTATATATATGTATTCTGTTTAAGACTACTGTTAAATAATTTTAATGTTAGCTCTTTTAAAAAACAACTACAATTACGTTACAGGTTTTTTGGGTATTACATTATAATGTTTTGAATTGTAGAATTTAATCTTAAAGCTTGTGCTAATTATTTGGTTAAGCAGTATATAAATGATTTCTAACATATGTCATAATGTGGCATATTAACTTTGCATTTCCAGAGTTGAGTTTAACTCATTTTTTTTTAAAGTTCAAGTCAAAATCTCTTGATAAACAGAAACTAATGAAATTCATGATCACCAAACCACCATCGCAGGAAATTCAGAGGAATAATAGACTAGTTATTGAGAATTAGGAAAGACTCAAACATTAGAAAAACAACAAAATGACAGGAATTAGTACATACCTTTTTATAATAACTCTGAATGTAAATGGTCTTAATTCTCCAATTAAAAGACACAGGCTGGCAGATTAGATTAAAAACAAAACTCCAGTAAAAATTTCTTGATTGACTATTTTTGAGTCAATACAGCAAGGAAAAGAAATGGATTATATTTGGGGGGGGTGTCTTAAATGTGACCAGTATTCAGTGAGAAAAAGTAGTTTTATTGTGTTGGCAAATTAAAGAGTTACAATTAAGTACTTAAAATCTATATTGTGATATTGCTGTTGAACTGTTACATTTTTAACATGTTTTCACTCACACTGGTTTGTAGTTATATTTATATTCATAAACTATTTTACTGATGGATTTCCTTTGCATTCTAGGCTTTCATGTTACTCTGTGATCTTTTGATGATTTTTAGCCACCAATTAATGACAGGTGGCAGAGAGGGCCTTCAGCCTTTGGTGTTTAATCCAGATACAGGACTTCAGTCTGAACTGTTGAGTTTCGTGATGGATCATGTTTTTATTGACCAGGACGAGGAGAATCAGAGCATGGGTATTTATACCTATTGTCTTGTCAATATTGAGCCCGTTTCACCAAACCTAAAAGATGGCGGGGGGGGCAGGGAGAGACTAAATTTAGTCCTAAAAATTATTGAAATTTCTCTCCTTAAAGAAGTTAATAGTAATGAATTCATGTAGTTTAGAAACCCACAAGAATAAAAGTGTATATAATGATATCTCTCTCCTCTATAAGTACCTTAGAGTTCTTTCCCTGGCATTATGCAGAGAATTTCCTTATTATTTTTCTAATGGCCTCATAACACTTCTTTGTGTAGTTAAAGTATAACTTATATAATACAGCTCACATTCATGGACATACTGGCAGTTTCCAGTTTTCACCTTGGATACTGCTAGTATAATAGATGATGGTGTACATTTGTCATTTTTCATTTGTACAAATGTATATGTGGGCCAGGTGTTATTCAACATATTAAGTGCTAAAACATCATCAAGCCTAACATAATTAGTCAAAATTGCTGAGTCCATAAAACAGTAACTTAGCAAAATTAGACTGAATTATTAATGGCTAGCCATGAACTATTTAGGTTATTTGGAAATAGATGACCTAAGCTCCCAAAATAATGTAAAAGACATGTCTGATCCACACATCTATTTAATACTATTAGAATTTCTTTTTAAGTAGGCTGAGGTTGTAGCTCAGTGGTGCTACAGATGCTTGTGTAACATCTGCAAGGCCCTGGGTTTAATCCCACAACTACTTTTTAGAAATCTAAGCAGTATTTCAGAAAATACTGGACAGTGGAACAGTGTGTTTATTCATTTCAGGAAACAAAATTCACCTGCTTAAGCACAAATATTTTCAACTTCTCAAAACATGAATGCTTCACAATAAGACTAATTAATAAAAAGAAAATAAATAAGACTATAAATTCTTTTGTGAACATATACTTACAAAAAAGAAGAAAAAAATTTAATGCTAAATAAGGGTAGGTCAGGATATGAGAGAGTCATAGGGAGCCTGAAATGAATGTTACAGCTGGAGCCTATAAGAAGCATTTTCTACAATTAAAAATAGATAATCCAGTGAGGTCTAAGTGCTTCATATAGTTTGCAAGATATGTTTTATTTCTCAGCTAATAATGTAACATGTTTGGAATAAGCACCATTCCACATATTTGTTAGTCCCCATTTCCCTAAAAGAAAACTCTTTGCTCGTATCTCAAAAATTTCAGAAGATTCTTCTATACAGGAATATATTAGAAATTAGAAGACCATTTTTAAGATAAACAGAGAAGTTGACAGTATTACTATTGACAAAAGTTTTAGAAAAACAATTTTTTAACAACAATCTCTTTATATATGATTTGTTTATCTTTACCCTTTGCTGTAATGTCACACAAAGGAATCTTAGTGCCTGTTAAGAATCAGTAAATGGGTAAAATAGCACTCTAAAATTATTAGTCTATAAAGCCAACTGACAGAGATGCATCACATGAGGGCTTGGGGATCTAGCTCAGCGGTCTAAGCGCCTGCCCGGCAAGCGCAAGGTCGTGAGTTCAATCCCCGGTGCCGCAAAAAAAAAAAAAAAGATGCATCACGTGTCTTAGGCTGATACAGCTATCCAGTTTGTTTATTTGCAGTTTGAGTCAGCTAAAGACCAATAAACTTCCTCTTTTTTTAAAAAAATGAAGTTCTTAGTATAATAGTTTTTGTCTCATCTAAAACTGAATTGTACCTGTTTGTGAAGTTATAATGTTAGCCAGTTTTCCATTATGCAGATTATCTGCATTATTTATTTTGATAAAGGACCATAAATCATAACCAATTTCTTTTCTGTTGTTAGAGGGTGATGAAGAAGATGAAGCTAATAAAATTGAGGCCTTACATAAAAGAAGGAATCTACTTGCTGCCTTCAGCAAACTTATCATTTATGATATTGTTGACATGCATGCAGCTGCAGACATCTTTAAACACTACATGAAGGTATAGTTTCATATTTTTTATGTTTCTCTTAAGTGGCAGAGAAATGTACAATTAAAATGAATAGATGAGAACAGAAGCTAAAATTGACAGCTTTGACCTATGTTTTATGGATAATTTTCTGATAAAGTTTCTCTTTTATGTAAGTATAAATTCATTATCAGTGTGTGCCATTCCATCTATTTCATAGACTTAGGAGTTCTTAGAACTTATATGAAAAAACATACTCTAAGGTCGCTTTCTTTTCCGTAGGTTCCATTTTGTTCCCAGCCCAACAGTATTCAGAATGCTTCATGGTACAGATAGGAAAGAACAGTGCTCAGTTTTCATGTATCTACCTTGCTCTCATATGAGAGAGAATGTTCTGTTTCTCTCACATTCAGAATATTTTATGTGCCATTCAATCTACTTGTGTATTTTCATGCATGTTTAGATGTGGTCCAGTTCCAATTGTGATAACATAGCTTGAATGTCTGTAATCTTAACCAAAATCTAGAAGTATTGAGCATTAGGGCATTCAAAAAGATTCAGATTTGGAGGCATTTAGATTTTGGATCTTCTTATTTTGGGAATGCTCTACCAGTGAAGTCTGTATAAATATTTCAAAATCCAAAAACTCTTAAATCTGAAGGAAATACTTTTGGTCCCAGACATTTCAGATAAGAGATACTGAACTGTAATAGCTAATTCATCATATTTTGCTAAACAACTGCTATGTGATGAACACTATACTGGTAGCCAGAGGTTTATATATGACATGATTTCTGTACCCTGGAGCTGATTAATATAAAACCTGAAATATAAACATAATGTAACATCCTAGTGAATTTCTGCCACTCATTCTGTGCCATTTATATTTGAGACACTTACAAGGTTTTCACATTGTCTTTGATCATTACAATAATCCTTTCAATTAAGAAATAGTATCTTCACTCACTGATAAGGAAGCTAAGGCTCAGATTAACTTTCCCAAGGTTGTACAGCTATTAAAGTACCAAAACTGGGAATTGATTTTATTGTCTAGCTTCAAAGTGTAGCTCTTTCAGTTGGATCACAAAGCCTCAGGTTGGTTCTTGTAGTTGTTGCAAATTACATGATTTTGTGTAGTCATTGCAAATTGTGAGTATTCTAATAGCTATTTGACACCCTGATACATGGCTTTGTGGCTTTTCTCCCACTTGTATACATGATCAGTTTAGATCTAATCTTACAAAAGATCTGTGAACTCAGCTACATTAGTGTCCTAAAATATTAAATGAAAAATTAAATCTGTTACCCTAATCTGCCCTCCACCCCGGTTGAGGCTCAATCTACAGAAATAAGCAATTTTAACTGTTTTGGTTTCAGTTCTTCAGATAGTTTCTAATAAAGTTCAGTTTATTAATTTTTCACCTTTGAGATGGCATGTGTTCCAATCTGTTACTTAGAATAAAGGATTTTTCTTACCTATTATATCACCTTCTCTCCTGCAAGTTCCAACTTTTTTGTTTTACTTTTTGTTGTTTTGTATATATTTATAGTACAAAATGATTACATTCATTGTGGGAGTTGGTACATATTCCCATGTTTTTTGTTTTTAGTATTAGTCACTTCATAATCTTAAATTTCAAATATGTATTCTTTTAAATTTAGACAAAATAATTCTTATTTAGTATAAGATGAAAGTAAACACTTATAGTCATCTTTCTTTTAGCATTCATTATGTCATAGAATTTCAGTAATTTTAAAGCTACATTTTTTTCTCCTCACAGTATTACAATGACTATGGTGATATTATTAAGGAAACGCTAAGTAAAACCAGGCAGATTGATAAAATACAGTGTGCCAAGACTCTCATTCTCAGTTTGCAGCAGGTAAGAAATTGGGAGGGAAGGGATACTCAAAGAATAGTATTTGAGATTCAAAGAATAGTATTCTGGTGCTTAGTATGTTTTAGGTATCTTACCTTACTTAAACTAACACATTTTACCAGCACAGTACTGTGGATACTCTTATATAAAGACATAGATTATGTGTCCTTTATTTTGGAAGATAATCCTCTGGTTAACATTTCAAATAGACAAAATCCTAGGGCAATTTACTAATAAACTAGAAGAAATGTCAAACTGAAAATATGGAAAATTTTTAAAAAATATTTAAATGTAAAAGGCATTTAATGAGAAAGGAACACCAGTAATATCCAAATAAGAAAATGTTATATATACAGTATTCCATAAATAAGATTGGTAGTATGTGGGTGTGTCTTGGTTACTTTTTTGTCATTGCTGAGACAAACACCTGACACCCAAAATTAGGGAAGAAAAGGTTTATTTAGCTTACAGTTCTGGAGATTTCAGTCCATAATCAGCTGGCTCCAAAGCAGCGTGGCATGGCACTGGGGCAACACTTCAAGGCAGCAGCCAGAGCAAAAGAGAAAAAGCAAGCCTCTTCTCTACCCTTCTGTTGTACACAGGCCACCACCCACCCCCCACCTTCAGGGTGGGTGTAACACACACAAAATGTCCTTGCCCTTCTTTGCACAGGATGAGAATATTTACAAAGTAAGACTCCTGGCTCCCTGCTGAGTCTCTCAGTTAAACCTCTAAATTGCTCAAGTTGACACAATGTATTAACCATAAGAGGGTGTCTAATCATTTGAAATAAAATGTCAAAGAGCCTATAGCAGGGAGCATTTCTGTATACTGTGTGTATGCATTTCACTTTTGATAAAGGTCCAATTTCAATCACTGGGGTAAGGATAAGGATTATTGGGTAAGTAGTGATGTGTCAGTTGACAAGGTACTTGGAAAATAGCTATCTTAAAAACCCTGAGCTACATAGTAATTTCAAGACCAGCATGAGCTACTAAGACCCTGTGTCAACAAAAAGAGGGGGCAGTATTTGTAAAATTCCCTTTCTAAAGAAACTACAAAGCAAAAAATTGATGTACATAAGTTTAAATAGTTTTGCATATGAGTCAGCACTTTAAACAAAGTTTGAAGAAAAAACCAGCCCATAATCCCACTGCTGTGGGAGGCTGAGGCAAATGGATCACAAATTTCAGCCAGGACTGGGCAACTTAGTGACTAGTGAGACCCTGTCTCAAAAATAAAAAAAGACTCAGATGTAGCTCAGTGTAAAGGCCCCAGTTCAATCACCTGTACTT